>CABFVX010003183.1:0-37676 GCA_902151425.1 Timema shepardi
GTTGCAAGGACTGACGAGCTTCATGGAGACACTCCTTTGTAACTGTTGCAAGGACTGACGAGCTTCATGGAGACACTCCTCTGTAACTGTTGTAAGGACTGACAAGCTCCATGGAGACACTCCTCTGTAACTGTTTCAGGTGGAGACGGAAGCCTTACGCAAGGAGCGCGATGAGAAGGAAGACCTGTTGGTCCAAGCCTCGAGGTTGGTAGAACTCACCGACAAGCAGTACCGAGAACAGTTGGACAAACTTAATGAGAGTAAAGAGCATGAGATTGGCCTCCTAAAACGGCGCATCCAGGAGCTTGAGAAGGTATGGGCGAGATTCCGCTTGCGTCTCAAATATAAATGTTGTTTATTTTGAGAAGTGATTGGTTTTTTTTTTCACATTATTTATTCCATCACGAGGTTCAAGAACCTCCATTTTTTTTTAGTTCATTGTGACCTTTTTATGTATCTTCATGGCTAAGAGTTATACATTCTTAAACACCATGTATTTTAACCTATTAAAAAGTAAAAATATCTATTTTTAAAGTATAAAGTTATCAAAATGACTCTTATTGATCTAACTATCTGTGTTTGGTTGGCACAATATCATATTTTGGCTAAGTTTTGGCAGAGAGTACTGTACATGCGGCCTTATGAGACGTCCCTGAAGTGACTTGCAGCCTTCTAACACCAAAAGATTCCCCAATTCTTCTCTTTCATCATAATGTATATTTATTTACTATTTTATTTAACAACATTTTTGTGTCAATATTTCGATGCGGTGAATTAAGCTTTTTGAGAGTTGTTTCGAATCTTTGTCAGGCTATGAAGGCGTGCACCGAGGTGGGAGAAAGTGTTCGCGGACATGAATTGCGACTTGAGGACTCGAATATGAACTCGGAGTTATCCAGGTCGCCCTCTCTTGGTGGGCAGCAAGACAAGAATCGGTCGCAAGAAGTCACGGAGATGTCTCAGGTACAAGATTCTCTTTGTGGTAATTATCTTTAAAACACGTAGGCATTTCTGCCTATATAACTAAGAGTCCAGAGTTTGAATTCTGGTATGGGCAATAAATTTATCATTGATTGGTGAAATGTGGGTTTCCCCTTTTAGAGTGTGAAATTTATCTGATTACCAAACCCTTCCTTCACCTCTGACAAGACATCTTGTGAATGTGGGGAATGCCAGGCCTCCACTGTGGTTCGAGATTCCACGTTAATCTGTAGGTCCTCCATTTCATCTCACAATCACCCTACCAACACATTAGCGTAAGTGCGTATAACCCGAACGGCTAGTAAGACGCGGTGCTAATAATAATAATAGAGTGTGAAATGAACGACCAGGGGACTGGCTGTTGTGTCTATTCTAGAGGTAAATTAGTTTATAAGCTGTGTGCTGAGATAATCAGTTAGAGTTCAAAAAATGAACTTTAAAGGGCTCAAATAGTATTAAAATTTAAAAAAAAGTTTTTAATTGTGTCTGTTTTAACAAGACCGATCATACATATTATGCATTTCATGCCAAATTGAGTTATACAGTGTGTTCAGAATTCTATAGGAATTAAACTTAGACAAATCCAGCAGTATTACTGGGTAGGCTCTATCACAACCAAGTTATAAATTCAATATCGCGTTGAAACGGTCATGATTCTGTACGTTGACAGGATTCCCACGCACCTGGGGAGCCGGAAAAACACACGGAATTATTTGTATATGACAAAAACCTGGAAGACAGGGATTTTCACAAAAAAAAAAAACTTTAATATTTATGATTTTTAAACATTAAACTGCATTATTTAAATAGTAGGATTTTGCATAGAATAAAAGGGCGAACTGAAGAAATAATCAAGTTAAATCGCTAATCTTACACACCCCACCTTTTGTTTCTGTTTGAAACATCGGGCTGTGTTATAAATACATGTATTTCCCCATCAAGGTCAAATTCACCTGTTTTCGACACCCACAATAGTCGATTTTAAAAGTGAAATTTCACTCTTTTTTTACTACTCTCTAAATAAAGTGTCTGGAAGAATGGGGACTCCCTCTGGAAAAACTGAGAAATACAGAGAATTTTTATGAAGAGAATAGTAGCAACCCTGGTTGAACAAAAATTGACTTATTCACTTAATTGTGATGATGTGCTTGAGGATATTAAGTTGATAAACACCTGCAGGTGAGCTTAGTTTAGTTCTATAAGACAATAACACCTACAGGGGAGCATTGTATCATTATCTAAGACAATAACACCTACAGGTGAGCATTGTATAGTTCTCTTAAGACAATAACACCTGCAGGTGAGCATCATATGATTATCTAAAACAATAACACCTGCAGGTGAGCATCTTATGGTTATCTAAAACAATAACACCTGCAGGCGAGCATCATATAGTTATCTAAAACAATAACACCTGCAGGTGAGCATCATATGGTTATCTAAAACAATAACACCTGCAGGCGAGCATCATATGGTTATCTAAAACAATAACACCCGCAGGTGAGTATTGTCTTATTTTCTAAGACAAGAACAGCAGATGAACATTGTCTAGTTCTCTACGGTAAGAAAACCTGGAGGTGAGCACCGTCTTATCTTCTAATTGGTTGTGTTCTGACACATGATGATGTTTGTGTCAGGTGGAGAGACTCCGAGGAGAGAGCGAGCGCACAAACCACCTGGAATGTGACTTACAAGCTGACCAGGTGAGACTGCGATGCCAGGCTTTGGAGGCGGAACTGAAGCAACGAGATCACCGGCTGGAGGAGCTCTTACAGAAACTGAAACAAAGAGGGCAGGAGTTGGCCGAGAAGGACCTCACGGTAAGGACTCTTGAGGACACACAGATACATATCAATATAATGTAGATTTTCTTGTATTGGCATCGCAACTCACAACCCATTCGGCTTATATGCGAGATGGGGAAAGTTGAATTTAGAGGAAGTATACTTGCATTTGCGTTGAGATGGAGTGAAAAACCATTTAGGAACCCCCCCTCCCCCAAAGTAGACCCGATCGGCTCCCCGTTATCAGCACTCTAGTTTATTGCGAAAGTGACACCTTAGACCATAACCTCATCACTGAGTTTGTGTGGCTCGCTGACCTATAATGAACCAACATAAAATATCTTTGGGAATGTAATATTCGGTGATTTGGCATAGTTTGGGGAGATCTGGCGTGTGAGGCTGATGTACCAAATTTATAATCTTTTCTCGGTAGGCATAAAGAGATAAATTTTCAAGGGTTATTGAATTTGCGCGCCACATAATCAACATTTGGCAGCAATCACTTATTTTCCACATGAAATGGAATTACACACCTATAGGTAGGATTTCCTCAGCGGGTCCCGCGTCCACGACCACAGACGCGGAGGGGGGAGTCGCAGATGCGGGATACAATGTTTCACTAGATGTGTCTCGCTGGTCGCCAGTCATGGGTACTTTTATGTCCAGTACAGATTGATCTTCATTTTTTTAAATTTAATGTTCAGTGTTATTTTGCTATTTTGGAATAGTGTAGATAAAAAAATACTGACTTGATCGACCAACTATTCCTGAGATCTCGTTCCATGTTTTGGCCTTCACAAGTTGGTCCGGCACACTGGCAAAGATGAGTCTAAAATTTGAGGGGTGCTTTTCCACCTCTTCACTTACATGTTCGTCCTCTTCTATAGAGAAATCTGGGATTTTTTTCAAAACCAGCCCAATCAAACACACAACAAAATACAACTCTTCTAAAACACACACTTGCTTGCTGATGCTCTAGGAGTGGTGTGGACGCGCACTCTGGCACTCTGTCGCAGTGGCCCACATAACACTACGGAAACCAGTTGGATTGCAGATGCGAGAGCTCACAGCTTTATGACAAACACATTTCGACAATAATATGAAAGTGCCTTCACCATGAAATCTTAAGACGAACAGTCACACCCATTAATATAAACAAAAGGTTTAAATTTTTGTTGAAAATATAGGGCGAGTCTTGTTTTATAGAGGGTCCTACCCATTTTATTTCGTACAGTAATACAATTATAATTATCTTGATCATGAACAGTTTCCAGCCACTGGCTTGGTCTCTTTGGAACATAAGCCACTCTTCCTCCCACCACCTCTCCTCCACAATGATCTGGTCTTGGCTTCTCTACTCCACAATGATCTGGTCTTGGCTTCTCTCCTCCACAATGATCTGGTCTTGGCTTCTCTCCTCCACAATGATCTGGTCTTGGCTTCATCTCCTCCACAATGATCTAGTCTTGTCTTCTCTCCTCCACAATGATCTAGTCTTGGCTTCTCTCCTCCACACCTCATAGTTACAATTGGTTTTGAACCACAAATAAGCACAATTAGAGTCGTAAAACAAATTTCACCTAAAAAATTGTTTTTTTTAAGGATATATGTTTCAAATATCCTTTTAAGGATTCGAGTGCTCATCCCTAACTATAACAATAATACATTCTTCAGATTAATAGTCCGGGGCCTGGTTGTTAAGTTTTCTCTCCAATGATTTTGGGGCAGAACTATCTCAATGTGTTGTATTAGAACTCTAAAACAAATATCGATCCAAAATTTGAATACACGGTCTTTTTTCTTAATCTTAAATCCTCGCGTATCTTTAAATACTCCAGGATTCCATCCCTATTGTCAATTAATAATCATATATATATATATATATATATAATATATTAGCAAGAGTGCTTACATTCTTGTTTGAACTGACGTTTGATGCAAGATAGAAGTAGAATAGAGCTCGTATCAAGGAGGGCTCTCTATCTTTCTTGTGAACAGATTCAGGAGAGAGACAGTCTGATTGAAGATAACCAGTCCCAACTGGAGCAACAGAAAAAGGTTCTGGGGGAAATACAAACGACACTCGGCGACAATCAGCAGCAAATAAAGGCCCTGCGAATGACCCTATTGGCCCGCGACGCCACAATCGCAGACTTGGAGGGCCACCTGTCCGCGGCAAAGGCAGCTGTCCACAAGCTGGAAGTCCGACTGGATGCGACACGACAAGAGGGGGCCAAGCTCCAAGGGGAGGTGAGTCCCTCGTACGCACGCACAAGATGTGTAGGGGTAGTGCTTGAGAAGTGTCTTCATCTCGCTGGTTGTTGTTTTTGTTGGTATAGTCTCAAAAGTTCCTTGATGTCACAACAGCTGTCTGTCTCCACAGATAGAGACTCTCAGATCCCAACATCGCCGCTCAAGCGGCCGGAGTCCACTCACATTACCCGACACCACCCAGCGCCGCCTGAAGACACTGGAGGAGGCCGAGCGCCTCCTGGCAGTAAAGCTGCGGGAGACTCAGCGCCAGGCCCAATCAGGGGAGGAGGCCCGCCTGAAACTCGAGGGACAAGTGAGAGATGCCGAAGAGCGTATTCACGAGAGAGAGGTGAAGCTACAGAGAATGGAAGAGGACAACCGCAAGGCCTGCCTTGCTCTAGAGGTGAGGTTCATGATCTGTGTATGTTTGTGTCAGGGGTTCATGGAGCGCAGCAAGACCTGGTAGAGCTAAGGAACACACTGAGAGGTTCATGATTTGTGTTTGTTTGTGTCAGGGGTTCATGGAGCGCACCAAGACCTGGTAGAGCTAAGGAACACACCGTGAGGATCATGATCTGTGTATGTTTGTGTCAGGGGTTCATGGAGCGCACCAAGACCTGGTAGAGCTAAGGAACACACCATGAGGATCAAGGGATGTGTATGTTTGTGTCAGGGGTTCATGGAGCGCACCAAGACCTGGTAGAGCTAAGGAACACACTGTGAGGTTCATGATCTATGTATGTTTGTGTCAGGGGTTTATGGAGCGCAGCAAGACCTGGTACANGTATGTTTGTGTCAGGGGTTCATGGAGCGCACCAAGACCTGGTAGAGCTAAGGAACACACCGAGAGGATCAAGGGCTGTGTATGTTTGTGTCAGGGGTTCATGGAGCGCACCAAGACCTGGTACAGCTATGGAACACACTTTTGGGTTCATGATCTATGTATGTTTGTGTCAGGGGTTCATGAAGCGCATCAAGACCTGGTACTGCTAAGGAACACACCGAGAGGATCAAGGGCTGTGTTTGTTTGTGTCAGGGGTTCGTGAAGCGCAGCAAGTGCCAGTCACGGGATGTGGAACAGCTCCAAGCCGAGTGTCGGCGCAAGGATCGGTGCATCCAGGCTCTCACGCTGGAGATGTCTCAGCTGAGAGAGGGTTGCTACAAGGTGCAGGCTAGGGCCTCTGCACCGACAGTGCACGCTGACATGACTGAAGAAGAGAATGAGGTAACTGTTCGCTCACACTATGTAACGCTGTCTGTGGTTGTGGGATGTTCCTTGGTGTATTGTATTGTATTGTTTACGTGGTTAGTAAATAATATTAGTTGTAGTGTTGAATGGGACATCTCTAAGGTGTTAATATTGGGATGTATACTGGAGTAGTGGAGGTAAGTGGGATGGCTATCCCTCCTAATGTCAACCATGATTAAGACTAGAGCTCTATTTCAAATAACCTTAACATTTAAAGTGAACAATAAACCGTATAGACCAAGACAATTGACAGTCAATGTTATTGACCCAGCAGCTACCTCACAATGTTTATGGTCTATGTTATTGACCCAGCAGCTACCTCACAATGTTTATGGTTGATGTTATTGACCCAGCAGCTACCTCACAATGTTTATGGTCGATGTTATTGACCCAGCAGCTACCTCACAATGTTTATGGTCGATGTTATTGACCCAGCAGCCACCTAACAATGTTGATGGTCGATGTTATTGACCCAGCACTTACCTAACAATGTTTATGGTCGATGTTATTGACCCAGCACTTACCTAACAATGTTTATGGTCGATGTTATTGACCCAGCACTTACCTAACAATGTTGATTGTCGATGTTATTGACCCAGCAGCTACCTAACAATGTTGATGGTCGATGTTATTGAACCAGCAGCTACCTCACAATGTTGATGGTCAATGTTATTAAGCTAGCAGCTACCTAACAATGTTGATGGTCGATGTTATTGAACCAGCAGCTACCTAACAATGTTTATGGTCAATGTTATTGACCCAGCAAGCTACCTAACAATGTTGATGGTCGATGTTATTGAACCAGCAGCTACCTAACAATGTTGATGGTCGATGTTATTGAACCAGCAGCTACCTAACAATGTTGATGGTCGATGTTATTGACCCAGCAGCTATATGTCTGCTCTTCACTGGTCCTATCTATTATTAGCTCCCTCAGGAAGTGTAGCGTCCTGTTGGTCCGAGTGTTATACTCGCCAGTTGTTGTTGGAACTTGCCTCATCTTGTCAGAGATGACTTTGCGACTCGGGGAATGGCTCAGGAGGAACGTATGTACACGCATGTTCATATTTTTTTCTTATTTTGGCGAACTTTTGTTGGCTATACAACTTTTGGAATAAACTTTATTTTTGTAATAATTTTTTGATAAGTTTTCAGTGGTTGAAATATACAACTGGTAGCAGAACCATATTTGTTTATGAAAGGCAGCAAAAAAAAAAATATATAATTTCTTAGGTGCTTGGTCAACCAAGCCAAAGGGTGGAATGGGAGGAGGTGTGTCAAAATTCTACCCTAATTGCATATTTTTTAAATTAAATGCCTAAAAAGCTATTTGGAATTCTCACTCTCCGGCAATTTTAATGGCTTTGATACCTCTAGTCCAGAAGCTGTGAGTTTGGTGCAGGTCCATCTTTCCAGCTTCGTATTTGAGAATATTGGAGAGGAATGAAACTAATTCACAGTTCCAAGGCCACTGGCAAGTCTAGATAATAACTTGGTTTATTAGATTAAACTCAAATTATTCAATAAAACATTTTTAAATGTTTTTATTTATAAAAAAAGCTATGTAGTAATATACTCGAGCACAAAACAATCAACAACAAAATTTGCCTTTTGATCAGCTTCTAGAATATTTCAAACATTTGATTAGAGTTAGAATTTTTTTTAAAAAACAGTCTTCGACCCATTGTTCCAATAACACAAATATTCTTGTTCTAGTGTAACATTGTCTAGCGTTGATATCGGGTTATAAAGGTGTTCTAGTGTTGATATCGGGTTATAAAGGTGTTCTAGATTGTTCTAGTGTAACATTGTCTAGTGTTGGTATCGGGTCATAAAGGTGTTCTAGGTTGTTCTAATGTAACATTGTCTAGTGTTGGTATCGGGTCATAAAGGTGTTCTAGGTTGTTCTAATGTAACATTGTCTAGTGTTGATATCAGGTTATAAAGGTGTTCTAGGTTGGTCTAGTGTTGATATCAGGTTATAAAGGTGTTTTAGATTGTTCTAGTGTAACATTGTCTAGTGTTGATATCAGGTCATAAAGGTGTTCTAGGTTGTTCTAGTGTAACATTGTCCAGTGTTGATATCGGGTTATAAAGGTGTTTTAGATTGTTCTAGTGTAACATTATCTAGTCTTGATATCGTGTTCTAAAGGTGTTCTAGGTTGGTCTACTGTTGATATCGGGTTATAAAGGTGTTTTAGATTGTTCTAGTGTAACATTATCTAGTCTTGATATCGGGTTCTAAAGGTGTTCTAGGTTGGTCTACTGTTGATATCTGGTTATAAAGGTGTTTTAGATTGTTCTAGTGTAACATTATCTAGTCTTGATATCGGGTTCTAAAGGTGTTTTAGGTTGGTCTACTGTTGATATCGGGTTCTAAAGGTGTTCTAGTGTCATATCACACTAACAGTGGTCATGTGGTTGACGGTCTGTAGGTTTGCTCAAAGAAACACCAAATTATTAATTTCCTAATTGATGCTTTTTTCTTTTTAAAGGGGGAAGAGTTTGGATAGTTGGCCTTTTCTTGAAATGTCAGGGTGTATATTCTGTCAACTCGGTGCTGCTGGTTTTAACATAGTGGAATCTGTTCCTGCGAACGCAACCCTAATCTCCTGATTGCTCATCTGACACACTCAAGATATTCCAGCAATGGGGCTAGTCATATGTGTTTTTATGCTTTTAAAAATGTTATTGTTGATATCCAACAAAGTAAAATGTATTAAAACAACGTTGAAATGCTGTGAATTATTAATATAATGTGACAGGGAAGGAAGTCAACTTGAAAGCAAGTTTGGTCTTGTTGGAAAACAAATAAATTTTTGAAAATATTGCTTTTCTAACTTAAGAAAATCTTAGACAAAAATAGATTGGCAGCCACACATTAAAAGTTGGAGAATAAATGAAGAGAGAATGTTATTGGTTTTCTATTGGGGCCTAATATAACTTGCCAACCTTCCTTGTCAAAACATCAACTGTTTCCAGGCTGTGCCTCCATCTTCTCCTCTCACTTGCATACTTTCTGTTACCCTCCTCTCCCATCTCTTTCCCTTGCGGTCTTTTCCCTACATACTTCATTTCCAACATTTCCTTTGTCATCCTCTCGTTTTACTTTCTCGCTATCTTACAGGCAGAGAAAGTATTGTGATCATCAAAAAAACCCAACTCAAGATTTTGATAAATTTTGATGTTTCATTCCCCCCCCCTCCCCCCCGCCCCTCCCCTCCGCCTTTCCCGAATCCATAAAAGTGATTTTTGAATGTCTGTCTGTACCTTAGACTAGAGCCTGAATTATTTTATCGGTCGGGCTAAGACTTGGTATCTAGGGTGTTCATAGGGCTGCCCCGAGGGGTTTTTGGAATTGGATATCTAACCCTAAAAATAAGGGTAGTGTACTGAAGAGCAAAAAAAAATAAAAATCAATTTTCTCAAAATTGGCTCTGAAAATTTTTGATTAAATTTCATTTATAAGCATTGATAAATATTATAAATAAATTCTCATTTTCTTATCACCTCTTCGAAACTACTTGAGATATAAAATTACTGATCATTGCAAATGTGTAAGTCTATTTATGATATAAATATTTAATTTGAAACATATTTTTATAAAACCAATAATTTTCAAGCTAAACAAAAATATATATATTGTAACTTTACCAACACTAAAAGTAAGTATTACAACCGTAAAAAAAAAATCTAACCTGAGATGTTGATGGATGTCGACGTTTCATGACCTCCCATAACCCTAAAAAGGTGTTTTTGCAATTCCTTCTATCTGTGTGTCTATTTAACCCTAAAATTAAGAGTATTTTAATAAAGGGTGCAAAGAGAAAAAAATACGTTTCCTTAAAATCAGCTCTAATGATTTTCATTAAAATTTGTATCTAGGCATTGATTAAGATTATAAACAAAATGGCTATTTTCATTTTCCTATTCAAATCAGGGGTGCAGAATATGTTGAGAGATCCAATATTTCCCCAGAACATAACATTTTCAAAAAGAATTCCCTGAAAACTATAGCGCTCAAAATAAAACATTGAATTTTTTATAGAGGCTGAAGGGAATAAGGATTATTACCTACTACATAGTTTGGAAAATTCAAATTCAAACATATTTTTAACCGTAGTTATTTTTATAGTACCTATCTTTAAAAAAAAATAGTTCTCTCACATTTCTTTGTGTGCATTACATATTATTGCTAATTGTTCATTGATACCAGTAGGCTTACCGGTACCAACATTCAATTTTACACCATGAGAGTAAGAGGCAATGGAGTGTCATTCCGAGAGGCCTTGGTTTAATTGTTGATTTTCATAGACTTTTTGTTTTTTCGTAGACTTGCCACTACTGCAAGGTCTGTCACTGTCAACCACACGAGGGAAAATACTAATTGCTATTTACGACTATTAGGTTTTCCTAATCACATAATTTACGTTTTACAAAACTTTCAATACTCCCTTGATACTTACTTCTAGGTTTCTATTGGGGATGTTTATTAAATACGTGACATCTGAGTTTATCACGTCTGCCACGCCATTCACAATAATTACAGTTGACATGATAAAACATTTGTTTCACTAAACCATCTAATTTTTTATAAACATTTATCTCTTGTACAATGTACAAACCTTAATAGGTCCGTTAAATACAACAATTTCATGGCTACACAATCATTACAATACGTATGTCACAAGTTTAAATAAATTGGGTGCACATCATTGTGTAATTAGGCCACGATATAAGGGTGACTGTACGCAAACTAAAACAAAACATCCCTCACCCTCCCCTGCCTGAGCTACCAAACACCCGCTGTAAGGTAGGTGACTGATGACTCACCACTCAATCACGCCATTAGCCAGGTTGAGTTATTAGATTTATTCTCTGCCCCTTATCTCAACCTCTGACTTGTTATCTCAACCTCTGACTTGTTATCTAGAACTCTGACACATTATCTCAACCTCTGCTGTGTTATCTAGAACTCTGACACAGTATCTCAACCTCTGACTTGTTATCTAGATCTCTGGCACATTATCTCAACCTCTGACTTGTTATCTAGAGCTCTGACACATTATCTCAACCCCTGACTTGTTATCTAGATCTCTGGCACATTATCTCGACCTCTGACTTGTTATCTAGATCTCTGACACATTATCTCAACCTCTGACTTGTTATCTAGAACTCTGACACATTATCTCAACTTCTGACTTGTTATCTAGAACTCTGACACAGTATCTCGACCTCTGACTTGTTATCTAGAACTCTGACACATTATCTCAACCTCTGACTTGTTATCTAGAGCTTTGACACATTATCTCAACCTCTGACTTGTTATCTAGAACTCTGACACATTATCTCGACCTCTGACTTGTTATCTAGAGCTCTGACACATTATCTCAACCTCTGACTTGTTATCTAGAACTTTGACACATTATCTCAACCTCTGACTTGTTATCTAGAACTTTGACACATTATCTCAACCTCTGACTTGTTATCTAGAGCTCTGACACATTATCTTAGCCCCTGTACACGACACTGCCCCACTATGGCACATACTGACAGTGTCGGTGTTGAGTGTCATCATACAAATGAAACTACCGTATCACAACCAGAATGTACTAAAAACATCAACAAGATTGTTGGACTCTACCCTGCCCCAAATTCCCCCAGGACTGCTTTAATTTCCCCCGAATCTCGTTCGGACATATTCTGCGCCCCTGATTAAAATTACTTTTGGAGTAGTTTAGATAAGCGGAAATTTCCTTATCCCTGCAACTATTCAAGATAATAAATAACTTTTCCTTGCAAAATTGTACATTTAAAAATAAAACTCTTATTATAAATATATCCTTTTAAAATCAATAGTTTCAGAGATATTGACAAATATATTGATAGAATTTTCTGAGCTTTATTTGTACAGATATACCACCTAATTTTTAACTAAATAACTCTCTTAATTCCATAGAATAAGTAGATAAATATGTCTCTCAAAAAGTTTATGTTCTTTTTTCTTTAACCTCTTAGGGGAAATGTTTGTACAGCAATGATCTATCTGTATAATTTTAGGCTCAATAGTCAATATTCACCTTTTTTATTGGTCTATATTTATAAATAAGGACTTTAATAAAAATATGATAACCATAAGATGTACAAACACTAATAAAATGTTGTATTATATTTGGAAGAAGGTATAGGAAAGGTGGATAGAAACATAGAAAAGGGGGACGAACACAATATGGCCTTTACAATGAAAAGAAGAACACTTTACACTGCTGCCAATGGACAAAGCGATAATGGTTACAAATTAAAGAAAATTGATCGTCACTGCCCAATCCCCCTACCCAGGTTTCATTCTATCAGAACTCATCAGGGAGGAGTGTGAAACGTGCAACACAACTTCATATAAAAAAAAATGTAGAAAAGGAAAATGTGTAATTTGAAATTCTTTTACAAAGTTCCTTTCTCCCTTTTGTGTTTTTTGGTTTTCTCTTTTAGATAGTTGGGTTGCACGTTTCACATTCCTCCTAATGAGTTCCGATAGAATGACACCTGGGTTGGGGGACTGGGCGATAATGATTAATTATTTTCAAGAAGCTATCATTAGCTCTTTGTCCAGTGGCAGCAATGTAAAGTGTAAACAGTGTTTTTCTTTCCATTGTAAAAGCCATATTGTGTTTGTCCCTTTGATGTGCCTCTTTCTAAATATAATACAATATGAATAGTTCCAATATTAGTTTGTATTGTCATTACTTTGCATCTCGGTCTTACAAAAAGTTTGATATAATCCAAGCTATCGTCGGTTATCCTGCATCAGCAGTCACACATGCATGTAATATTTGTTGTTATTTTAAATGGTGCCGCGCCATCTTGCAAAGCAACGATAAGTAAATTTCGATCAACTCAAGAGAGGGCAAGGGCCCATATGATGTTTATATATATATATATATATAAACCCCGAGTTTTGACTGTACCGATAGGGAGGACTGAAGGGTCGGATTAAGGGCTCCGTCTTCTAGGGTGTTGCATACCGCCGCTGCCTGGTCGATGGTCAGTCTGGAAGAATATTCCTGGTGCGGAGATACTCCCCCACCTCTTTAAGAGCCAGGTGACCCTCGGTTTGAAGTATGGTCTTGTTGTGAGATGTAAGTAACATCAAGGCTGGGTCAGCGAGTGAACTGGTGCGTGTTAGAACACTCAAATAACTCTGAACTGGCTCAATTACATCACACCCTGTGTATTCTAATTAATTCGTGTACTCGGCAAACAAATATGAGTGAAGCCACACAATCTTTTGACGCCACCAGACCCAATCCACTAAGCTATCCTGACAGATTTTCCCACAGGGTGGGGCAGTAGCTCTCGACAGTATATTTTTTAATCCACACATTAAAAGAAATACTAGAACGAAAGTTTACCTATTAATACACAAAACTACCATTACTTAGGATGTGCCCATTTGTATAAAATAAAAGCTGTCCAAGGTGAATACATTTCAATGTAAATAAAGTGTTCGTCAACGAGTCCCTCCTTGCCAGTGAACATGCGGCGGCGTGTCCGTCGCCCCAACTACTGTCTTGTCCGTCTCATCACCTTTATCTCTCGTTTGTTTTTCAGTTCATACTCTCGGTTATTGACACCCTGACGCGGAGAAACCAACACTCGCGCTCGTTCTGCTCTCTTCGACAACTGTAACTGACTGTAACACAAGCACTTGAATAAAACACTTGCATCTCTCCTGTCTTCTTTATTGCTACTCTCGTTTCTAGATATAACACCTGTCTTCTTTATTGCTACTCTCGTCTCTAGATATAACACCTGTCTTCTTTATTGCTACTCTCGTCTCTAGATATAACACCTGCACATCTCCTGTCTTCTTTATTGTTACTCTCGTCTCTAGACATCACTTTCCATGAATCTTTTTCTTACATCTCTGCTGTTAAAAATAGAAGTAAAACATGTCAAGGCTCCAAGGACTGTGTATAAAAGTATTCAGACGAATGAGACTGATAACAAGGCTTGTGTTCCCAATAAACAAAAAACTAACCTCTCTCATTAATATAGTATTTTCCACAAATTGCGTATTATAACCCCAACACTTGGAAATAAGGAATATATATAGTTTTTGTCACTAGGGCTCACTACTTGGTTGAATTTAGAGAAAGTGTACATGCATTTCAATGGAGGGAGAGTGGAAAGCCATTTTTAAAAAAAATGGCTACACCTTACCCATATTCGAACCCAAATCCTCCCATCATTGGCAATCTGGTCTATTGTGAAAGTGACGCCTTAGACCGTTTGGCCATCAAAGCGGGTAAAAGATAAACTAATGAGTGAAGATTGAGAGAAGAGGGAAACACATGGAAAGAATCCAACACTCAAAGACATGCTAGATAAAATAATAACAAAACAATTTTAGCCTATAACAGATAAAAGAAACTACACCCAGCCCCCCCGGCCGTTAATTCATCACTGGGAAAGAGGGATCCCTGATTTCACCATTGATAAACTTTTTGGCCATGCCGGAAATCAAACCCGGGACCTTTAGCGCAGTATGCAGACACACTACCGACTGAGCTGAGGCTTTTTCTATTAAATATTAAATCTTGGGACATATGCTGTTGTTTATTTCACACCAAGTGTCCTTGAATAACAAATATTTAAAAACGAGGTGGCCCGATTGCTAAATAATTTTATAATAAAGGAAAGTGATAAAACTAAAGAAAAAGGAAAAATAAACTATTAAGAGTAAATTTGATGAAGAAAGCCCACCTGGGGAAAGAGGGAAAATGTGGGAAGAGTCCAATGCACAAAGGTGCACAAAGGGCGGGCGTGACCAACCCCCATTTTTCAGTTTCACTTTTTCTCAAGGGCTTGTAAAGGTGTCTTAGATGTGTTTAGTATTCAGTAGTTCAGTGATTTACCCTTTATATAACATTTTATAAGATATAAAAAAAACACATAAAAGTATGTCACAGATTCCCTGAATGATCTCACGAATCCCCTGGATAAGCCTGCAGACCTCACTTTGAGAAGCCATGGTCGGGTACTCGTCATTTGGCCTAAAGTGTAGGCCAAACGGCTTTAAGCCAAATGCCTGTTGCGAAGTTAATTTTTAGGCCAAATGACTTTTCGTAAAATTAATTTTTAGACCATTTATTAAAATGTGTTTGTGCTGTCTTCGGAAACATTCGTTATGATTTGTAGTGATGCTAATAGATGGCGAGGTGTGTAATGTTTAGTTAAATAGTATATACTACCGTTTCAAAATACATTTGTCTTCTCTCAATTCACTCCTTCCCAAGGTGTAGCATTAACCTGTAGTACCACTTTTGTATGTTGAACATTTGCTTTGCCAAAGTTTTGTACTAGTTTTTGTACTATTAGGTTCAACGAATAAAAAGTTTTGTACTTGTACCCTTTTTGATTAATTAGCATATACATTTTAATAATTGTGTTTTATTTTGAAATCTTTTCAATGCCAAATCTATTAGTTTTTGTACTATTTGGTTCCACAAATAAAAAGTTTTGTACTCGAACCGGTTTTGAGTAATTGGCATATGAATGTGGTCACTCCATGTTAATTTTGTATTATTTTGAATTTTGAACTTTTTTTCAGTGCCAAAGTATATTTTATCTGTTTTTCTGCGTATATTTCTTTACTAATTTTGTTAAATGAATTAATCAACCATTAATTTTTTTCATAATTATTTTAACTTACTCTAGTTTGTCCACGGCTTCGCTCACATTTAAGTTGGGTAAATTAACTCATTTCTAGCGAATAATTTAAACCAGGTTTTCTCAAACTCTAAGCTCTTGATCCTTATTTGAACATTAAAAGTAATTTTTAAGCCTCTCTTTCTTAGAATAAAAATAACTTTCTTACATTAAAATACAAAAATGAGGCATTTATTATTGCATTGATTTTTTTTCTGGTAGGAACTTGTAGGAGTTTATTAAGAATAGACTAGTAAAGTTTTGTAAAACATTCATAAAATATCAAGTTTGTTTTAACATTTTATGATGGAAATATTATTCGTGAAAAATATTTGTCGTTTGGAAGAATGAGTTTATTTTCCTATCACAGAGATCGTTCATGTCAGCTTCTGTTTACATACGAGTAACACACAAAGAAGGCCTTTTTCAACTGCCAGTCGATTTCTGTAATTCAAATGATCATACTTGTTACTTGTACTAATTATGCTTATGGATTAGTAATTGGGAAGGTTGAATTAGAGGAAGTGAACCCGCATTTGCGTGGAGGAGGAGTGGAAAACCATTTTGGAAAAACCTCACCCCAGTTCACTCAAGCGAGATTTGAAACTATATCTCCCCGTCCTTGTCAGTCTAGCTCAACACGAAAATAGCGCGTTATTTATCTTCACCACCGAGGCGGATTTGAGAGTTGTTGATAATCTCATTGTAGTAAAAACATTATTGATTAAACTTAAAGATGAACGTCCCAAATAATAATAATAATAGATTATAGACCAGTGTGATTTCTACTCAAAATACACAAAAAATTAAATATTTGATGTCTTATAGTAAACAGAATTACAAAGTAAACTAAATATTCTAGGAAATGCCATAAATGATTTATTTTCTACTGCATCACTAGTCACGTAGACAAAAATGTTCTCATACTGGCCAAAAATATTGAGGGACGTTTTCCTACATTGTTTCCCAAATTCCCTCCTATCAAATGTGGTTACATACTCTTTAATTTGTATCTTCTTCATCACTATCCCACAACAATTATTTAAGGCATGTAGCCAAGATGAGAAGCAGAGGCGGGTGAAATAGGTAATAATATATTACATATACATATCATATAGTTCACTGCGAACTATATTATCCCCTTCGCGGAAGAACGGAACTTCATCATCCAGCTGACCCACAAAATCCATTATCAACAGACCTGTCAGCAGTTCCAGGGACTCACAGCAAAATACTTGATTAAACTAATGTTAAAACCTGCCTGGATAAAAATACTACATAATTGAAAAAAAAAACTGCTCTGCAATCGCTTATGTGGTTATAAATATCCTAGATAACATAACATATATACAACATCCATACGAAACTTTAACAGGGACTCGAAACCCAAAACCGAAGTATATCATGCTACAATTTGCCTGGTTAACATCGAGTGTTGATACATAAAGGCAAAGTTGCCCCGCTCCTCGAATTATTACGTTTTGAAGTCAGCCAGGTTACTAGTCTCTGCAAGCCAAGTTACTAGGCTGTGTAAGCCAGGTTACTAGGCTGCGCAAGCCAGGTTACTAGGCTGCGCAAGCCAGGTTACTAGGCTGCGCAAGCCAGTTTACTAGGCTGCGCAAGCCAGGTTACTAGGCTGCGCAAGCCAGGTTACTAGGCTGCGCAAGCCAGGTTACTAGGCTGCGCAAGCCAGGTTACGGGGCTGCGCAAGCCAGATACTGTAGAGAGTTGATAGTGAATTATATTGAATGATATTGTTTTTATATTGCTTGAGGTTACATGGAACTACAACAGTGAAGAATACTATTGTAGGTGATTTGAATTAATGTCAACGTTTTTTGGAGTGGGTAGTATGAATCGGACGATAGTCTATGCAGCATCTGGTTGGTTGGGGCTTCGATTGTACAATACAACCCTTGAATCATTACATACTGAAACACATTATACACTAATAATGCTAAAACCTGCCTGGATATTGGTCCAGTATAAAAGTAAAAACCGCACTGCAATCTGTTTAAGTGGTTTCAGAGATTCTAAGTTACAGATATAAATAAATTTGGCCCTATCTTTAACGGAGACTCAAACCCTGACTGTATGTATGCTAGATCCTATCAAATATAAATAAAGGCACCTCCACCAGTTATGAAGTTCCATGCATATTTGGCAACAGACAGACGTTTTTAAAAATAGTATATATATATATATATATATTATTATTATCACAGGACCTACAGTTTAACGTGGGATTCAAACCACGGAGGAGGCCTGTCATTCCACACATTACCAAGTTCTGATTAATACATGTCTTGTCAGAGGCGAAGGAAGGGTTTGGAAATAGGATAAATCTGTGTCGAAGCCGAGGATTTAACCCCGGACTCCCTGCATCGAAGTCTGACACCTTAGACCGCCAGGTCACCTTAAAAACAGTTAATAACTTAAAAGACTTTTTTACTTAAGGATATTTACATTCCAAACCTTAAAAAAAACATAGATATCTTTTAAAGTGTTTTTAAACTCGTAATCCAAAAACAAAATTTCTCCCCGCTTTTCATTCATTTAAACCTTCCCACGTTTATATTATTAATACTTGCAGATGTCATAACCAGTATTATGGTTTGTATTACAATAATTGATTTAGTAAAAAATACATTTGAGAAAAACAAAACCACAGTTAACATTATACCCTTAATTTATTAGAAAATGATATTCAAATTAAATCTTAATAAACAACAATTTTATCATTCAAAGTATTTATCAAAACTTTTTACTAATCATTATATTGTGGCCGTTTCGGTAACACTAAATAAAGTATGGAATCGAACTATGGTACCACAAAGTTATATAGACGGTCATAGTAACTTTGAAGAAACAAATAAATTACCTTTTATAACTAAAATAAATCCAATAGATAAGATTTGATCAAATATCTTTTTTTTTAGGTCCACCCGTAAATAATATGAACAATTTTAAATCAGGATTGTGACCCTTGAATTATATAAGTTTTTTTTAACTCGGTGTCTTAAAAATAAAGTAAAAATCTTAACATTCGCGAATAGTGTGAGACCGGCTTACGCTATTTTACAAACTCAAGTTTCACTCTTATACTAGATAAAACAAATGTTGTTATTATTCTTACTATCACAAAATGGCTGTTATAATAGCTGGTCCTAGCACGTCTTTTAACTGAGGGAATCAATTTCCTAGTCTGGGGAAACATTTATGGTTATTGGAATGTTGTTATTGTTAACTCGCATTTAAATCAATATTATTAATACAATTTGCAGTGAAAAGGTTAAGTAGTCAATTTAACGAAAATATTCATATCAGTCTCTCACACACACTGTCTCTCTCTCACACACACACACACACACACTCTCTATATCACACTGTCTCTCTCTCACACACACACACACACACACTCTCTATATCACACTGGGAGAGGGGACGGTTTACGGTTCTAATCGAGGGGTGAAGAAGAAAAACTTACTTTTAGCTTAAAATTAATCACTGAAATATCTAAATCAATGGAAAGTTGTCTTTGACAAGTAAACCTTTAACTAAGAAAGTCAAGTCATTCTATAGAACATTTTCAAGTATTGAAGTTTTGAATACATTTTATCGCGATAATTTGCAGCCTTCCCTCCAGCGGTCCACTAGTTAGTATTTAATTTCTCTTAATGTCTAATTTTACCTGTAGCTTAACTGCGGGTCATATGATCCCCTCTGAACAAAACTTAATTTCTTATGGCGGTGTTTCAAGTCGCTTCAACAGCTGCGCAGTGTCGTTAGGAAATACAATTAGCAGTATTAGGTGTGAACACAGTTTACACACTTTTAGGATACCCTACTACACAGTCTTTGGTAATAGTTTCCTAGCGACTCTTTGTAGCTCATTATGTTGTGTGTTTGGCCCAGCAACCCCTCAAATGTCCTTTTGCAAGTCTTCCTTTTTACTAGGGGAACGTCAGCACCAAGAAACTAGGGGTTAGCTATTTGGTGTTCATGGCCTAATTAGGCCTTGGCCCAAGTCAATTGTCTCGTGTTCTCCTTGCTTATGAACACTCCAAATTGTACTTGTTCTTTCAATTATAACCCCCCACACCTCAATAGTGGAAGTGTGTGTGTGTCCACGAATGTACTCTATCACTGTCCGAAACAAACCTTTGCTTCGCTAGCTTCCCTCCGGTCTCTGCAGCAGCCATTGTATCTCGGAGGTTCACTTGCTTACATCGTACGTGTTTCTTGCTCTGGGAAGTTATCATCCTGTAAACGTTTCTGCATTTTGTATTTTTACGTTTCATGAAGAATTAAAAAAAGACCAATGACAGTTTCATAAAACTCTTTGTATCTTTTGCACAATGTGTTTTATTTTTTTATTGCTTATTTATTTATATATATATATATATATATATATAATAGTGTATTAGTTGAAATAAATAGTGAGAATGCTTTACTAATTACTAGGAGGGAAATTAGTATATACTTTTTAAACAAGTGACTTATTGTGTGAACATAGCCCATGTTGTTAATATCAGCGTAATACAAATAGTTACACTGTTGGGAAAATAATGAGTACTAATTTTATATTTAATAATAATACTAACAATAATAATCGAGTTAATGATTTAGTCAAAACCATAATTTAAGTTTTTATGTATATATGGCTATTATGATATTCACTGGCTAAACTTATTTCATACGTCACTATTTCATACATTTATTAATACAATAGATAAAAAATATGTTCAAATAGAGTTAACATTAGTCCAGTAACTTTAAACGAATATCAGACGTAACTTCAGACAAATTTAAATTGGGTGGGTTCAATATTGGTTTCCACTTTCATTTTGCCTTTCTAAATAAGTTGTCAAAAGTCCCCATAGTTCGATTGTACGCATACAATTTTACCGCGCGTGGACAGTGCTGGAAATGGTGTTTTTTAAAATGTTTTTCACTAATATCTTCATTCCTATTAACTTTATGACCATGAGATATACTAATCAGGAAATAATATTGGAAATGTATACACAAAACAGGTGGTGTAGTGTTTTGTGAACTACTGATATATATATATTAGAATTAAGATTATAGGTTTGTTGGTGTAGAGCTGTATGTAGAAGATATGTCAATGTTTTGAGAGATATTGTAACTATCTCGCATCAGTTGTGCTATCTATATTCAGAGGAAACAACTAACAGTACTTTTTACTTTCCGAAGATACCCGAAGGTTTTAAATTTACATTTTAGGCCAACTGCTGCGTCCCCGCTCTGGTCTAGCCGATTCATCTCTCTTTGATTTTCATATAATTTGTCTCTTTTTCTCCAATTCTTCTCAGCACTTCTTTGTTTGTAATTATTTCCTTCCATTCTCCTCCAAATCCAGCGCCTCTATGATCATGTGTTTGCACCATACATCATCGCACCCAAAACGTAGCCGTTGTTGATCTTATTTCCATCGAACAGTTGTTGATAATGCTCCCAGATACTTGGACCATTCCCACTGGTCCATCTTTTCTTTCTTCTACAACTTAGAAAGACAGAAAAGGGGGAAACCTTCTGCTCTTTAAGGAATTGCACCCGCTCAGGTCTGCGAAGATGAATACCTCGAGCAGCAGGGCACATTCCAACAAGATGTAATCATTTTAGTTTTTACAAAAATAGTTATTATTTAAATTAAATAAGATAATTATTATTTTTGAATTAAGAACTACCATATTTCTTTGAATCTAAGACACCATCGATTCTAAGACGTACCTTAATTTTTCAGTACCACCAACACGCACAAAAAATTTGATTCAAATAAAATAAAAATATCCCCTATTTAAGAATTATTTTTACTACAGAATTTGATTTACTAACAATAGTATTGTTTATGAGTAGGTATGTTACTGACCACCATCATTCTGATTGTTGTGAGCGTGTTTATTGCCACTATATCATAATATATCATATTCAGAGCCATTGAGAGCGTTGGTAGAAACATAACTGCTGTTCTAAGATACACCCCACCCTGTTTTTGGGGAAGTTTAAATGGGGAAAAACCCGCCTCGGTGGCTTAGTTGGCCATTGAGAGCGTTGGTAGAAACATAACTGCTGTTCTAAGATACACCCCACCCTGTTTTTGGGGAAGCTTAAATGGGGAAAAACCCGCCTCGGTGGCTTAGTTGGCTAACGCGCTTGTCGTGTTGAGCTCTACTGCTGAGGACGGGGAGATCGAGGTTCAAATCTCGGTCGGGTGAACTGTGGGGGGGTTTTCCTAAATGGTTTTCCAATCTCCCTCCACGCAAATGCGGGCTCACTTCCTCTAATTCAACCTTCCCAATTCCTAATCCATTAGAGTAATTTGTACTTAAAGCGTATAACCCGAACGGGTAGTAAGCTAAATATTATTATATTAAATGGGGAAAAAGTGTGTCTACGAATTGAAGAAATACGGTAACACACAAATATTGTCTAGTAATCATTTAAAAAATATATTTATCTACTATCTAATAATAATAATTTAAAAAAATATTGATTAATAATATTGTCACTTTTATGGTTTTATGATATTTGGGGTTGCTTTGTCAGAAAAATGACTTTGATATTTATTTAAAAGCTTCTGAAAATGTTTAGAGGAAGGAAAGAAGGGATAATTACTTTTCACCCATTGATTGGAAGGGGAGGGGAGTTTGAAACTTGTTTTTGATTTATATATATATATATATTATTGTTGTTATTATTATTAGTCACTCAGGGGGGTGCAGTTTATTTATATTATACAGAAAACAACTGGAGCCAAGCCAGGTCCCAGTAACTTGAGAACACATCTTGTTTATATGTCTTGATAGTTCTTGTCTCAAGGCCGGTTGTTTGTGTCTTGCAGCGGCTGTGGGCAGAGGTGGAGAGCAAGGACAAGAAACTGCTGGAACTGACCAAGGACCGGGACAGCATCTCTCTGGAGATGGAGAAACAAGTGCAGGGGCTGCTGGAGAGTCTCAAACTGAAGGAGTCGCAACTGGCGGAGGCTGAGGAGAAGCTGAGCTCGGCCACAGCCACCTTGCAGGGGCAGGATAACAGGATCACAGAGCTTGAAGAGGAGGTGAGGAGTCTTCGCGAGGAGGTGACGAGTCTTCGGGAGGAGGGGGCCACAGCGGAGAAGCAGCATCAAGAGAGCCAAACAGAGAAGACTGAGGAGGAGCAGAAGTTGCAAGACAAGGACACTGAGATAGAGAGACTGAGCTTGGAGCTGCGCAGGAAGACACACAACTTGCAGGTGCGCTAGTAACATTCACAACAGACTATACACCGATATCGCGCACTTAAAATACAACAAACCGATAGCTCTAAAAGTATACATGTTAGGTGGAAATTTTGCCAAAAAAATGTTCCTTTGACTTTTTCTGGAAAATTTGTCATTTTGGAAACTCTTTCAACTTTTATGGAAATAATTCCGGCTACTGAAACAGAATGGATGCACTCAAGATAACTTAAGTTTGTGAATTCAGTTTAATCTCCTACAAAGATGTTATCACCAGAGACATTATCGGTCGTATCGCAATAAAGCAATTACAGATGTTCCAGCTCTCTTCTCACACTCACATATTGACTACAGCGCTTGGTGGTTGAGTGTGTCACTAACATTGAGTCTGCTTTAGACCAGATGTGTTAATACTCCGTCATTATAGTCAAAGACTCAACGATTAAATCCCCTTCAGCTGGAATTCTCTTATCTGACATTTTTACCCTAAAAATATTAATCTCTATCTAAAAGTAATTTTCAAACTTTGTCTCGAAACCTGTAAAGTTTGCTAGCCTAAAAACTGGTCGGCATTTTCCCAGGAGCTGGTGAACAAGGAACTATGGAACAAGAACCGGGAGATTGAGAAGCTGCAGGCTCGTCTTACCACTTTGGGTGAGAGGAAGGAGCTGGAGATTTTCTCGCTGCAACAGGAGGTGACCGCTCGAGACTTCCAGCTGAAGATGCTCCAGAGCAAGGTGTCGGAACTGGGCCAGCACCTCAACCTGACGGGCACGGTTTACCTTGGGGAGCTTGCTGGCGGGGAGGTGGGAAGTCTGCGGGACGAGAGGAATTATCTCATTCGCAAGGTCATCAACCTTACCCTCAGGTTCTGTCTTGTGCCTTGATTTGTTAGTTAATATATGACCTAATAACAGTATCTCTGTGTGTCACAGGTGGAGGAACTCAAGGAGAAGTTGCGCCACACACCTGAGAGAGACAATGACAGTGTCGTGGTGGCAACACTGCGCAACGAGGTGGCGGCTGCCCGTGAAGAGGCAGAACGTGCCGAAATGTGGCGGCGGGAAGCCGGAGAAGCTTGCGCTCATCTGACACGCAGGTTGGAGGAATTAGCACGCTTCCTCGCGTCACTGCTCACCTCCGTTCCTGCGGGGGGTAAGAAACGCCGACTCATCGAACGCGCCGTCGAGGATAGTATGGAACTGTCGCGGTCTGTCAGTGCCTCGTTTGGAGCGGCCATGTCGGCAGGGGACGCCACACACTCGGTTTCGAGCTGCCTGACGTCTATGAGTGAAGTGAACGTTAGCTTACTCGAGCTGCTGGCAGCCGCGGATGAGGAGGGCGACCAGAACCAGACAATAGCTCGGCTGCGTGCCGAGGTGGAGGCCTTGAAACAGGAGCTAAAACAGAGGGACGGAGAGATGAACCAGGTGACTTCCATGACCTTCTACAACAGCCAGATGGACAGTACCGCCGGTAGCAAGCCGCCAGGAGTTAGTGGATCCTTCAAACAGACTGATGACACAACTCTTGTCAAGGTGGGAGATTGTAGAACTACCAGCAAGCAAACTGGGATTGGCAGGAATGCGAAGATCCGCCGGAGTTCGAGNNNNCGAAGATCCGCCGGAGTTCGAGCGCCAGCGCTGTGGCTTTGGCTACGATCCAGCAGAACCTGTTGCAGGTACTACTCCTTTACTCCCTTTGGAATTTGACCCCTACAGCCCTGTGGATCTATACCTCCACTTCTGGGAAGACCTTTTCTTAGTAAGAAACTCAAGGTATACTATACATAAACAACTTTATTATGCTTTATAAATCTTTAAAATTCTGGCTTAAAAACAATTAATTTTGATTTATAAATTTTCAAATAAAGATTGTTTTATAGCATTTGAAAGAAATCACAATTTTATAGCATTTGAAAGAAATCACAAATACAGTAAACTCTCGACTATCCGCTTTGCGGCATAACCGCAACATCACCAAAAGCAGGGGATACTTTTTTAAAAAAACACCGCAAGATGGAGAACCCAGGGCTATCGATTGTTGCACTCGGTAAATCCTTAGGGAAGAGATAATGGCCAGAGGGGCAAACAGTTTATGCAACGGGGACTGCACTTGAATGGACTCATAAGCTGCTTAGTTATCTGACACGCTCCTATCCGACACGCCGATGTTACGGAAAATACATAACGTGATAAGGAAAATGGAAGCAGAAAACTAATACTAATTTTTAAAGTGATCTGTCCATTTTTATCAAGTGATATTTTTATTATCTTAGTGGGTGAAATACAATGATGTGTTGATAAACGCACTCGTGATTGGTGAGCTCCCTCTGTCTGTCTGTCTGTCTGGTACTCACAGTAACAACATTACTGTCGCACGAAGGGAATGCGTTGGAACAGGGGTCGGCAACCTTTTCTCAGCCCCAATTAACTCATAGCTCACCTAAGGTTCCACCATCACCCATCTTTTATCCATGCTACTTTTTTATTTTAAAACATATCTCATATTTATTCATTAAATTTAAATTTTCCTCATATGCTTGGTTCCCACCATTATAGAAAATAAATAAAATAAAATGCATAGTTTCATATCAAACTATTTAATTTTCTTATATTAATACCAATTCTGACAGACAAGTCTATTTTGTTCACACTCGAATATTATTTGAAAGTAGCTGATATATTTGTGTTTTTAAAAGACCCAAAGATAGAATTTTAATGACGCTGTAGTTTCCTTATAATATCAACTGAAAATTGCTGCGAGATCTATTATTCAATCGCGATTGACAAGTGTTGGTCGACCTCTCCCCTAGAAGATTCCTCCGCGATGCAGGATATCAATCTTCAGACGACCGATATTTGTCGTCACTTTGCAGGAAGTGACCTACTCCGAGTCGGAAGCTTGGTCCGAGCCGGATCGAAACGTATCCTTGGCCAGGATCGGCCTGCCCGAAGAGACGACCGGGGTGCTGAGAAGGAGGTCCCTGCAGGAGGTGACCCAAACCTCGGAGAGCGAAGAAGAAACGGCCCAGGAAACTGCCACTAAGCCAGGTACTCGACTGATCGGAGAATAATTTGTTGTGCACATGAACATTGTTTGGGATGTACCAAGAAAAAATATGACAGGCCGTTAAAATCCGGACCCTGATGATAATCTTGTTTATTATCCTATCTCACCCTTGTGCTCCAAGCTTTCAATATACAGGGTGTTGACCTGGCGGTCTAGGGGTAAGGTGTCAAACTTCTGTGCTGGCGGCCAGGGTTCAATCCTCGGTCCCGGCACAGATTTATCTGATTACCAAACCCTTCCTTCACCTCTAACAAGACATCTTGTGAATGTGGGGAATGCCAGGGCTCCACCGTGGTTTGGATCCCACGTTAAACTGTAGGTCCTCCATTTCATCTCACAATCACCCTACCATTACACATTAGCGTAAGTGCGTATAACCCGAACGGGCAGTAAGACGCGGTGCTAATAATATACAGTGTGTCTACCAGTCGAGGGGAAAATCATTAAATGAGATTTTGGTTATGAAAGTATTTAAATTAACTTTGAAATCATGAATTTTTGTGAGCCTAGTTCATTGTGCAGCTAAGAATCGTTTACTTTTTGATCCTGTTGTTCAAAATTAACCTAAATTTAAAGGACAGAAAGTAAAATGAGTAAGAAGGATGCAAAAGGTGACAAGTATGAAAGTGTCAAGGACATTCTTTCTTAGGGTTAGAGCACACAGGCAGTGACATGAAGCGTGGTGACTCATAGAGGACACCATACATAGTTTATGAGTCGCAACGACCTGACTTCAGAACAAAGTAACTCACATAGTTTGTTTTCAAAAGAGATTATACGCAATATCTTTTGAAAGCTTGGGTAGTAATTAGTCACTAGAGGTATAATATCTGGTTTTTTAGGTTTGGGTGATTGTGGAGTTTCAGCTAGTCGAAGTAGGTTATTAATGAGAGGTTTAGGGTATCTTCTCTCTGTAGTGGCTTCTCTGAGGTTTTCAAGGTCTTCAAAGCCACCAGTCCATGTGTATAAACAGCCTCCATCACTTAGAAATCTTCTGGTACAACCTAAACTCGAAACTGAACATGACACAACCTTAATTCAACCACAACAAGGCTCTCAGCCCTGTAACAAAACCTGCCATACATCATCCAGCAGCCACTTTCTCTAGTAACATCACCAACTCCATCTATCAGCCTCTTTCTCTAGCAACATCACCAACTCCATCTATCAGCCACTTTCTCTAGCAACATCACCAACTCCATCTATCAGCCACTTTCTCTAGCAACATCACCAACTCCATCTATCAGCCACTTTCTCTAGCAACAGCACCAACTCTATCCATACCGTCAAAGGCAATCACACATGTGAGTCCAGTAACCTAATTTACCAACACTGTACTGCTCTATGTGTTGGCCTCACCCCTGAAACTCTCCGTAAACAAATGAATGGACACCGCCATGACACCAAAATTAAGAATCCCGTTACAGCACACGCCTCAACTTTGAGGACTGCTACACTGTCAAGGTGTTAAAATTATTCAACAAGACACAATGTAATGTGTCTCAGTTAAGAAGATGGGAACTGGCACATCAATGGATCACAAAGTCTAGAAAACCACCCAACCTAAATATTCGCTAATTTCAACCCAGAGAGTAATAGATAAACATTCAGAGAAGTTTTCATCCTTACCAATCAAGTTGGCATCACTGAAAACAACATCCTGTTTAGTCTAATTACTGCTACTACCTGAGGAAGATGCTATAATAGCAAAAAAATATCAAAGTGTTTGTAAACATGTGTTAGTGTTTATACTTTTATTTGTGCTCACCATTTTCCTAATATTCTGTCATTTTATTTATTACAACATTTTTTTTCTCAATGCAATTTTTTTCATACATATTATTTCTCATATTAAAATCACCCTTCTGGCCTATCCAAACAAACTAGTGGATATAAGCAACATTCATTGTTGAAGAAATCAGCACAGAATAAATTATTAAAGCCCTCCAAATTGTGTGTGACTAGATTTAAGGAACAAGGGTTTATCCAACAGCAAGACAAAACAATAAGTTCTAGGCCTACCCAACAGCTCAAAGCCCCTTTAATGGGTGAAAAGCCCAGACTAGCCTCCATATTGAAAATTCCCACTCCCATAGATACTCTGCTGACTCTACCCTGTAAATTTATACCCGCTAAACAACCAACAATAAAGAAGGAACCGACCAGCGCAGTTCTTAACTTATCTCAATACAAGCTATTCGAACATGAAGACAACATCTGGTCGAAAGGTCTTACATTTTCTCCTTCCCGTAGCTTTGACCACTTCGACCTTGTGTCAGAGGTTATTACATTTGCCAGAAACCTCCGTATCAAATATTACTTTTCTCAGCAGCCCTACACTGCAGATGATTCCAAATCCATAAACACCGCCATCAAAAAGTTTGAGCCACCATCTAGCTGGGACCAATCACCGCTACCCCAAGACCATCCATTAGAACAATACATAAACTTTGTTGTACAGACTGTCTCCACTCCGGATTTTCAAAACCAACTCGCGAGAAATAGCAATCTGACCAACCAAGAACGTCAAGCCCTCCGATCACTACGTAACGACAAATATATCATCATCTTACCTGCAGACAAAGGGTCAGTGACCGTCGTTAATAACCGACAGGACTACATCATTTAAGGTGAGAAGCAACTATCTGATACCCAAACTTACACCCAGTTAGATCAGGACCCTACCGATAGTTATAACAAACAACCACAACAGATTATCCAACAAGAATCGCAACATCAAGATCTCAATGAAAAGAATACAAAACTTAACCCCCCAGAAACCTGCCACACCACAGTTTTACCTACCTCCGAAGATCCACAAGGGAATATTCCCTCCTCCGGGCCAAACAATCGTATCAGAATGTGGCTCACCCACAGAACGCATATCAGCACTTGTGGACTCACACATTCAGCCTTTGGTCAAGAATCTACCATCTTACATCAAAGACACAAATCATTTTCTAGAGCGACTTCACACACTGGCCACTCCTTTTCCACAGCGTTCCATCTTGGTCTCAATTGATGTTACATCACTCTACACCAATATCCCACATATCCACGGACTCGCAGCAATAGAGGAATATCTCAACACACGTCCTTCTGGTACCAGACCCACTATCGCATTCCTGATAAAACTAGCAAGTTTCATTTTGGAGAGAAACTACTTCAGACTTCTGGACAAAATCTACCTACAAATTAAAGGTACTGCCATGGGAACACGCATGGCCCCCTCGTATGCAAACTTGTATATGGGGAGACTAGAACGTATGTTCTTGGGCAGACAACCGCTACAGCCCCTCTGTTGGTTCAGATACATCGATGACATCTTTATGATCTGGACCAGCATCACTCAGCAACTCGAGGGCCCACAGCATCAACAGGAACAAACATCATCCCTCTGGTCACTACGTACCACCCTGGACTCCACAAACTTAACACTCTCTTGAAAACAGGTTTCCCCATACTGCAATCCTCCACCACTACACAACTTGTCTTCAAAGAACCTCCAAAAGTAACCTATGAACAACCAGCCAATCTACGCAACTTACTTGTAAAACCCAAACTGCCGGACCCCACTATTCAACCAACCGCACCCCCTGCAAAACCTGCACAATACATAAACCAACAAATTCATTCTCCAGCAACATAACTAAAATAAATTATCCTATAAAACACCACCATACTTGTGATTCTTAAAACCTCATCTACCAACTGGAATGCAACCAGTGCCAAGCACAATACAATGGTCTCTAAACAGAAACACTAAGAAGAATGAATGGTCATCGAAATGACACAAAAATAAAGAGAAGCCTGCACATACCGAAACCCATAATCTGGACTTTAATAACTGTTACACAACCAAGGTGGTCAAATCCCTGAACAAAGCAATATGCAACCCTTCACAAAAACCTTAGATAATTCCTCTCCTTCCTACCAGCACACTTATTATTACATTCAATATAACATTATTCATAGTGCTGCTATCTATACAGAGATATCAGTCTACTCTCCTGACCTGTCTCGCTGCCTGTGTGTGCACTAACTCTTCCTTTCTCCTTTTGGTTTTGCCTTGAATATTTATGTTTATGTAGGTCATGAAAGAGTTATGAAGTATGGTTTACATAATTCAGGAAACACCCTTCTACATATTATCTATTAGGCTTTCATTCAATGTTGTTAGCGTTTCAAAGTATAAAACTTTTGTTCCAAATTATAACAAAGTTCTAGTGATAACCTAAACAAAGCCATTACAGAGGGAAAGAAACGATTATAAAATACCACAAAATATGGTTTAAATCTACAATGACTTTTGTATAAGATTTATTAACAAAAGGTGACCTGGTGGTCTAGGGATAAGGTGTCAGACTTCTGTGTTGGGGGTCCAGGGTTCAATCCTCGGTCCCGGCACAGATTTATCTGATTACCAAACCCTTCCTTCAACCAGGCCTCCACCGTGGTTCGGATCCCACGTTAAACTGTAGGTCCTCCATTTCATCTCACAAACACCCTACCATTACACATTAGCGCGAGTGCGTATAACCCGAACGGGTAGTAAGACGCGGTGCTAATAATAATAATAATATTAATATTAACAAACTATGTTTAGTGATTCTCAGCACGGTCTGGAAAACTCTGAACCGGCCCTTGTGTTGTTTTTGCTCTCAGGTAAGCGCAGTCGCGCGGAAGGGGACGTGAGGAGGCTGGTGACCAAGGTGCGCGGCCTCGAGCAGATCAATGATGCCCTCAAGTCCGAACTGAATGTGTTTCATCAGTGGGCATCACAACAGACACGTCCCCTTACCAGGGAAACCAGCGTGAACACTAGTGAGGGGCCTCCTATGATGGACAAATCAACCAGTGTACAGGTCAGTTATATCGCCACTAGGCAGTGCCCTGTACCTCAGAACAGGCAGTGATACGACTCACTATCACACGGTCAACTCTTCCCCTACAGAGCGTACCGGTGAACACAGCGGAACTGCTCCGAGAGATCCAGCGTCAGCGTGAGAAGCTCGAGAGCTCCCTGCGTCACAACGACCAGATGAGAGTGGCCCTCGAGGGGGTACTCAGCGCAGCTGTGGGGGCCGGGGAGGTGTCCAGGGTCATGGACGGGGTCAAGGAGGTCACTAACAGGCTGGACGATGCGACCAGCTACAACCATGCCTTGGAGGAACAGCTCAAGCTGTCTCGTGACACCGTCTCCTCGTTGGAGCAGCAGTTGGCCACCCTGACGAGCCGACTTCACGAGAGTGACAACGAGGTCTTGGAAAGGAAGTGTCTTCTCCTTGAGATGGAGAACCAGGCCAACCAACAAAGTTTAGAACTTCACCACCAGATAGTAGCACTGGAGACGAGACTACAGGAGACAGAGCAGGCGCTCAGTAGAGCCAACACAAGGATACAAGACTTGGAGGTATTAACACTCGGAGCTAGCGTTACTTTGTTACTGCTGTTAGTTGCATACTAGGATACAGGTAGTAACACTCGGAACTAGAGTTACTTTGTTACTGCTGTTAGTTGCATACTAGGATACAGGTAGTAACACTCGGAGCTAGCGTTACTTTGTTACTGCTGTTAGTTGCATACTAGGATACAGGTAGTAACACTCAGAACGAGAATGACTTTGTTACTGCTTTTAGTTGCATACTAGGATACAGGTAGTAACACTCGGAGCTAGCGTTACTTTGTTACTGCTGTTGCATACTAGGATACAGGTAGTAACACTCGGAACTAGAGTTACTTTGTTACTGCCGTTGGTCACCTACTAGGATACAGGTAGTAACACTCGGAGCTAGCGTTACTTTGTTACTGCTGTTAGTTGCATACTAGGATACAGGTAGTAACACTCAGGAACTAGAGTTACTTTGTTACTGCTGTTAGTTGCATGCTAGGATACAGGTAGTAACACTCGGAGCTAGCGTTACTTTGTTACTGCCGCCAGTTACATACTAGGATTCAAGTAGTAACACTCAGAGCTAGCTTTACTTTGTTACTGCCGCCAGTTACATACTAGGATACAAGTAGTAACACTCGGAGCTAGTGTTACTTTGTTACTGCCGCTAGTCACCTACTAGGATACAAGTAGTAACACTCGGAGCTAGCGTTACTTTGTTACTAGTGTTAATTGACATACTAGGATACAAGTAGTAACACTCGGAGCTAGCGTTACTTTGTTACTAGTGTTAGTTGCATACTAGGATACAAGTAGTAACACTCGGAGCTAGTGTTACTTTGTTACTGCTGTTAGTTACATACTAGGATACAGGTAGTAACACTCGGAACTAGTGTTACTTTGTTACTGCCGCCAGTTACATACTAGGATACAAGTAGTAACACTCGGAGCTAGTGTTACTTTGTTACTGCTGTTAGTTACATACTAGGATACAAGTAGTAACACTCGGAACTAGCGTTACTTTGTTACTGCCGCTAGTCACCTACTAGGATACAAGTAGTAACACTCGGAGCTAGCGTTACTTTGTTACTAGTGTTAATTGACATACTAGGATACAAGTAGTAACACTCGGAGCTAGCGTTACTTTGTTACTGCTGTTAGTTGCATACTAGGATACAAGTAGTAACACTCAGAGCTAGCGTTACTTTGTTACTGCCGCTATCTGCATTGTAGCTTTGTGTTTTATTGTTGTAGGGGAAGGAATCTTCTCTGGAAAGTAAGCTCCGAGATGCAGAAGAAAGTGCCTCAAAGAGGCTCCAGGAGGTAGACAAGAAACTCCATGAAGCAGAGAGGCTCAAGGAACAGTTTGAGGCAGGGATACATTGTCAGAAAGAGGAGGCCGACAGGATACGAATGGAGGCAGATGCCAAAGTACAGGAGGCTCATGACAAGTTCAAGGTGATAAATTGTTTGGCTAGAACTTTTACAAAGATTAGATATGTTGTAGGTTATTAGTAGGGACAAACAAACCTCTCATTTGCCATAGCACAAATTTGTACACGAATTCTACTGTTTTCATGCGAATTACACATATTCAAGTGGTTTTTTTTGTTTTTTTCTAAATAAACACAATTTCTTTGTAATTCGTCAAATGCAATATAATTTTCAACTTGGTGACACTAGCAAAGGTGCTGCACCAGGGCTGCTGTTTATACAGATACTATCGGTTGTTTCTTATTTTATAGGAAAAAATGAGTGTTTTGAGGATACCTTATTCATCCGAATCCAAAACGACTCCCAGTTTTTCAGTGGTTCTGGACCCGCCTCGGTGGCGTAGTTGTCTAACGTGCTAGTCGTGTTGAGCTCGACTGCTGAGGACGGGGAGATCGAGGTTCGAATCTCGGTCGGGTGAACTGGGGGTGGTTTTTCCTAAATGGTTTTCCACTCTCCCTCCACGCAAATGCGGATTCACTTCCTCTAATTCAACCTTCCCAATTCCTAATCCATTAGAGTAATTAGTACTTAAATCGTATAACCCGAACGCGTAGTAAGATGCGGTGCTAAATTATTAATTAATTATTATTCAGTGGTTCTGGATAGATTTTATGTATTTGGTATTTATTTTATCATTAATGAAGAACATAATTATGGTAGACTTATTTTGTAATGCTAACAAATTGTTTTTTATATACAAAACAAAACACCTATGTTGACTCAAAAATCTAATTATGCTTGCAGAATTGTTAAGGAATTATTTTTTTTGTCTCAAATATTGCTTTGGCATAAAAAAGGTTAACTTTGAAAAAATTTCACTAAAACAATGAGAAGTTAATTTTTATTATGACAAAATGATAGTCATTAGTGAAAATCTTGAGTCACATACATATGCTACTCCCCCTAAATACTAACATTGGACTCGACTATTAACACGCTGGCTTCTGAAACCTGACTCTTTCACTTTCACAATGAGAGACAGGAAATAAAATAATATAAAGTAAAGAGAAGAAATCAAAGGATAAATATACAACAAACTGAAGAAGGTAAACACATTTAGCATGTTGTAAAAAATATAACTGATAAACACATCTGCTATGAATTACCGTCAAAGTCAGCCACCATGACAGCCAAGTGTAAAAGATTAGTGATAGTTAAACTAACATCTTTATTCTTATTTCAAAACAGAACATCTAATCAAAGATAATAATTTACCTGTTATTATTCAAAAGTTAGATATTTTGTGGAGTTTCACGAATTAAAACTCAAGTTTGGCATCTCTAAAAATTGTTTAATAAACCCTTATGTATTGTCGATTGTTTGTTTAAAATCGATTAGAGTTTTCTCATCACGTCTTACTTGACAAGCGCTAGCTATGTAGGCAAAGTCTTAAGATTCAAATACATAACAATTTGATAGTTCATTATTTGTTTTTAAATGCATTCTGATTATTGTGAATGGTTGAATTTTTAATATCGTAATTGGAAAAGTAATCAAAAACAGCACAATTAAATAAAATGCATGCCGATTATGCCCATCACTATTCCCAACCAATCGGAGAAGTTAACAGTCGTGAGTGGAGAGTGGTATTAAGATTTTTAGCGTTTAGTATCAATTATTGCGATACCAGTCTATACTGTGCCTATCGAGTATTGTATCGTACCACATCTAGGTAGTTATTTTTAACAATAACCTAAAAAAAAAGCCTAAAAATTCTTGAAAATAACCAAATATCCTGTGCTCTGTGTTATATCTTTAAAATCTGCGAAAATGGATAAAATAAAAAAAGCAGCTCTGCAGTATTGTATTAATATTAAATAAAGTTGTAAAATGTTATTTTTTTGATGAAGGCCTAACCCATTCCTTAGTCTGCAATTTTAAGACGACCCCTAGATTTTGAAGCTACAAAAATTTGGGGGGGACTTGTCTTAGATTCAGATAGATGCAGTTTTTTTGTTTTTTTTAAGCTAGCATTAAAATTCATGATGGCTACTTTTACACATTACGATATTTAAGTTTTGATAGATTGTTCCTATGTTTTCAGACTTTAAAAGACTGCACTCTAGGTCCAAGCAAGGACATTAACCCTTTTAGTGCCACGAGCCAATCTGATTGGCTCCGCCTACTATCGCAAAAAGAGCCAGAGCTGATAAGGCTGGCTCTCTAGATTTGCGCTAGTTGTCACTTTAACTGATAGATAGTATAGTAGTGTCATATATCACTGGAAAGAGAACATTTCCCTCTTTTATTTTATATAAGGTTGGCAACAAAAATCAATCATAAATAGTTGTTATTGGAACTGGGAGCTTAGTACACTTACAATGGCGGGTGGTCACGTACTCAAGGTGCTAAGTGCAATGCTGGTTTACATACGAGCTGCATGGAAAAACATGTGTGGCTAACATTCGTACTGATATAAATAGTTTTGTAAACAGTTCTCAAATGTGTGGGTTAAATTGTTCTGAGTTTAGAAAAATATAATACTTATGTTTTCATGTTATGTCATGTGAATGAAAATATTTCTTTACCAATGTAAGTAACTAGGCCTAATAAATATATAAATTTATATAATATATAAAAAGAACTATATGAAATTATTCATTATAAGAGGTTTTTTGAAAAACACAGTCATTATGTGTAGGCCTAAATATTTACTCATGATGTAAGCAATATAATAAATCTTGCTGTAAGGTAAGCGATAGTGGCCCAAAAATATCTAATGTAAGATATGAAATAAAAATTCCTTTGATTCCTATTTATAATTATATATATTCAAAACTTTAATTGCTTGTATAATACTAAATGCACTACAACAAAATAACATTGAAATGTATACAAAATATTTTTTTAAATATGTTAATTTGCCTTAGATTTGAAAAAAAAAAAATAGAAATTTTAAAATTTAGTAGGACTGCAAGTACTCGTATTCCGAGCTCGTCGCTTAAGCTCGAGATTGAGATTGAAAGTTTTGTGAGCTCATCATTTTCGGGCTTGCACTCGGTTCACTTAATAATCAATGTTTAAAACACAATTGTAAGAACAGACTATTTAATTAAGATAATATCAGCATTTCCACTTAAGATCATTCGGTTAACTAACAAATTGTTAAAAATTAATTTCAATTTTCACATTAATAACGTAATAGAAACTTAAAACCAATTATGACCGGTAAATTTATTCATTACTGTCGTCCATTTTGAATTATCCTTGATTGAAGTTGTTTACTTGTATTGCCATGACAGAGCATTGAAAATAAAAATAGCTAAGATTATTAAATTAAATTAAAATGTGTGTGTGACTACTTCTACCATAGAAGACAGAAGAAAGGAAGAAGATGTCACCTTTGTGCATTGGATTCTTCCCACATTTTTCCTCTTTCCCTAGGTGGACTTTCTTCATCAAATTTACTCTTAGTAATTTATTTTTCCTTCTTCTTTAGTTTTATCAATTTCCTTTATTATAAAATTTCGAGCTTATTTGTAATTCTAGTTTTGATTTTCAGTTTTTGAAGAACTTTAATGTGTTTCTTGAAATATTTACAAGATTGTTCGTGAGGTGAAAGTTTATAAGTGAGCATGTGCCGAAACGGTCGAGTTCAAAGTTTCCTGTAGGGCTAGAAAGGTTACAATATTAGGCATGTTAAATTTTCTATACCTAACAATTATTACTTTAAAAAAAAAAATTATTTGTGTAAATCTCTTTTGTCAGACAAAATAATTATTACAGATTAAGTTGTGCTTTTAAAGTAGGTCTAACTTAGTAACTTTTGAATTCAAAAATCAAAATTTATGCTTTGTTTATGAAGTGAAAGATTCGACCACCGAATCCAATAAAACACCAAATCCTTGAATCTCGAATATCTGTCAGGATTCGATGGATTTGAAGATTCGTGTGGCCCATTTCTACTTTTTATCAAGACAGTTTAGAAACTCTCTACAGTAATGTAAGGTAAGTTATAGTGAAGGAAGCCAACCTGAAAGGATAGTTAGGCTAGGCCTGGATATAAACAAACACTTCTCTATTTTCTTTCTACACTTTTACACTTCCCACTTCTTCAAACTTCCACAGTTGCTCATTGTTTTGAATTTTCGGAAATATATTTACTTTTCATATGAAGATAAAATAATGAAAAAGTAATATTCCCAAAAATTCAAACTAATGTGCAATTGTGGAAGTTTTGAAGAAGTGGGAAGTGTAAAAGTGTAAGAAGAAATAAAGAGAGAAGTGTGTTTGTTCCTAACTATCCTCTCTTGTTGGCTTCCTTCACTATCACTTTACATCACTGTACAGTGCTTCTACAATGTCATGTTAAACATTTCCAAACCATAACGCGATTATTCTTTTTATTAACTTTTTTTTATAATCGTTATTGTAGTTTTAATGTCCTTCAGACATGAGAGTGAAACTATTTAAATTAGATTTTTATTTGAGTGTTGTTTCTATTTTTAAATTGTGTTTTATAAGTGTTATTTATAATTTAAAAATTGATATTTCCATTGTTTA
>CABFVX010003183.1:42562-79004 GCA_902151425.1 Timema shepardi
GGGGGGTGCTAAGTTTGGAGGTAACCATTTTCCAATAAAACAATGAAGCCTTAAGGTTGTTGGACTCCAAGGTCATACAGATGACGAGGAACATCCTCTTCTAGGAGGAGAAGTACTGAATGTTACTCGCTAAGCTTCAGGAAGGTGAGTCAGTGTGTTAGTTCTTGTGTCACAGTTCCAAGAGAGTGAGCTCCACCGCAAACTCGCCAACACCGAAAGGGAGTCTCGTGAACGCCAGTCTGAACTGGAGAGAAGATTAAACCAGGTGGCTCTGGAGACTTCTCAGACTGCGCTCGAGCGTACAAGGCTGTCTAGCGACAAGCTGCGTCTGGAGCAAGATGTGCGCAGGCTGGAAGGTCGAGGGACGGAGATGTCCAGAGAGAAGAGAGGACTTGAGCGAGATGTGGAGCAGCTGTACAGACAGGTTAGTGTGAAGCAGCTGTACAGACAGGTTAGTGTGGAGCAGCTGTACAGACAGGTTAGTGTGGAGCAGCTGTACAGACAGGTTAGTGTGGAGCAGCTGTACAGCTTAACACTTCCATTCAAAATCGAATCGAATACATGACATATTTCCAAAGACAAAAAAGTTGTTTTATGCTGGGGGAAAAGTTACACCTCGCATATCTATATAAGTAAACTTTATACATCTAATATCAGATGGTAAATGTTTTATAACAAAATGATTTAAATGCTTCTTTCTTATCTGGCAAATCAAGTTATCACAACAAATAATTAGATCACGGTTGACTAGTTATGTACATAACAGAAGAGATTGGCTGAAATTTAACACAAATGTATTTTTATCTTTCTGTTTAACACAACTGATCAGAAATATAATTTTATTGTTGAAGATTTGTAACTGCTGTTGGTGGTTTTATTTTTATTTTTATTATTATTATTATTATTATTATTATTATTATTTTAACAAACTAATTGACTTCTGTTCACTTGTCCAATAGTATCAACATTATTTACGCAGGAGTCAAATCAAGACCTTTTCCCAAGATTATCTTTTATTGATTAATTCAAGGTGTGAGAATATCTGACATTTTGGGGTTTTTGGGCAAATCTACCCATAAACATCCGTTGCAAGTATTCTGCTGGTAAATTGTAGGTGTAGTATGATTGTTCCAGGTGTCCATCTTGAAACAGCAAAAGGCCCAGCTTGAGAAGAGATTGGGAGATTACGAGGCAGCCAATCTGGAACTGGAGAAAAATATGAACCGACTGAGACTGGGGTCTTCCAGACATTCTGAGACGGGCAGTGACTGTACCTCAGGTAACTACTCAACAATCTTAACTTAGTTCCGAGACAAACAATGACTGTACCTCAGGTAACTACTCGTTATCTTAACCTAGTTCCGAGACAAACAATGACTGTACCTCGGGTAACTACTCACAATCTTAACTTAGTTCCGAGACAAACAGTGTCTGTACCTCAGGTAACTACTCGTTATCTTAACCTAGTTCCGAGACAAACAATGACTGTACCTCGGGTAACTACTTACAATCTTAACTTAGTTCCGAGACAAACAGTGTCTGTACCTCAGGTAACTACTCGTTATCTTAACCTAGTTCCGAGACAAACAATGACTGTACCTCGGGTAACTACTCACAATCTTAACTTAGTTCCGAGACAAACAGTGTCTGTACCTCAGGTAACTACTCGTTATCTTAACCTAGTTCCGAGACAAACAATGACTGTACCTCGGGTAACTACTCACAATCTTAACTTAGTTCCGAGACAAACAGTGTCTGTACCTCAGGTAACTACTCGTTATCTTAACCTAGTTCCGAGACAAACAATGACTGTACCTCGGGTAACTACTCACAATCTTAACTTAGTTCCGAGACAAACAGTGTCTGTACCTCAGGTAACTACTCGTTATCTTAACCTAGTTCCGAGACAAACAATGACTGTACCTCGGGTAACTACTCACAATCTTAACTTAGTTCCGAGACAAACAGTGACTGTACCTCAGGTAACTACTCGTTATCTTAACCTAGTTCCGAGACAAACAATGACTGTACCTCGGGTAACTACTCACAATCTTAACTTAGTTCCGAGACAAACAGTGACTGTACCTCAGGTAACTACTCGTTATCTTAACCTAGTTCCGAGACAAACAATGACTGTACCTCGGGTAACTACTCACAATCTTAACTTAGTTCCGAGACAAACAGTGACTGTACCTCAGGTAACTACTCGTTATCTTAACCTAGTTCCGAGACAAACAGTGACTGTACCTCGGGTAACTACTCGTTATCTTAACTTAGTTCCGAGACAAACAGTGACTGTACCTCGGGTAACTACTCACAATCTTAATTTAGTTCTGAGCCGGGCAGTGACTGTACCTCGGGTAACTACTCACAATCTTAACCTAGTTCTGAGACAAACAGTGACTGTACCTCGGGTAACTACTCATTATCTTAACCTAGTTCCGAGACAAACAGTGACTGTACCTCGGGTAACTACTCACAATATTAAATTAGTTCCGAGACAAACAGTGACTGTACCTTGGGTAACTACTTACTAAGTTCTGAACCAGCCAAACTCTTGTGACATTCAGATCTTTGGCTGCTAGCTTTTAATAAACGTCCGCCACCCCAGAGACCAACCCACTTACCTGGATAATGATGTAATAATTGAGACATCACTACCCTGGTGATCAGGCTGGCTATTCCTCCTCCTTTTAATCACAATAACCCAGTGTTCTTTTTGAACAATAATTCCCTCCATTTACTAATTGTGGCAGACTTTGGTCTTACATCCAACAGTTTCAATTAATTTGTGCTATTTTGAAATTGTGTCCTTGGGTCTGCATTGCCCTTGGTCGTTCAGCGGTAGAATGTTCCAAGCCAGGCATCACTTTCACAATAGACTGGAGTTCAAATCTTGGCTGGGTAAACTGAGGACAAATTATCCTAAATGGTTTTTATAATTTACAACCATTTAAATTCAACCTTCCTCATTCCTAAAACATTAGCATAAATATTACTAGCCTGAACGGGTAGTGAGACGCTACAGCTTACAAGCTGTTTTTGTTGTTTAGGCCTGACGAAGGCTTGCAGTCAATCCTCTGGTCTTGAGATGGTGGGAGACGAAGCCAGTTCCTTGGAGTTGAAAGATCCTATGTCACTGTCTCAGCCTATCCTGAGTCGCCAGCGCAGTGAGATGTCCGACTACGTGTCAGAGGACCAGGAATACGAGGCTGTCTTTACGCAGGTACACGAGACATAGGACTTGGTGTGAGGTTAAATAGAAATGGTTTTGAAAAGTTTTAAATAAATACAAAGGAATTTTATAAAATTGAAGCATTAATACAAAATATTAACACATATTTACAAACAGTTCACTATTTTGATACAACACGGCATCTTCCAAAGTGAACCCGCCTCGGTGGCGTAGTTGGCTAACGCGCTTGTCATGTTGAAGCTCGACTGCTGAGGACGGGGAGATCGAGGTTCGAATCTCGGTCGGGTGAACTGAGGGTGGTTTTTTCCTAAATGGTTTTCCACTCTCCCCCCACGCAAATGTGGGTTCACTTCCTCTAATTCAACCTTCCCAAGTCCTAATACATCAGAGTAATTAGTACTTAAAGCGTATAACCCGAACGGGTAGTAAGAAGCGGTGCTAAATATTATTATTATCTTCCAAAGTGAGAAATTCTGTTAATTATAATTATGTACAACAGAATGCAAAATCCCCCAAGGGAGATAAAATATCTTTTTAAAGAATCTTCTATTCACTTTTTGAGGTATATGTTGTTATATAGCAAATAAAGTACGAGATATAGCAATAGAAATACATAAAAGGGAACAAACACGATTCTGAAGCACGTTTTAACACTTTCTCCTGAAGAGTTCCGATAAGAAGAAACCTAGGTCGGGGGATTGGGCGGTAACGATCAATTTTATTAAAGCGGTAGCCGTTACCGCTTTGTCCAGCGACAGCAGTGTAAAGTGTGAACTGTGTTCCATTCATTGTTTCAGCCATCATGTGTTTCTATCCACCTTTCTTGTACCCCTGGATGTTTGTGTTGCAGACCTGCAGTAGTAGATTGTGGGTGACTGTACCAGCTGGGGTCCCTCGCACCTTGAACAACTCCTCTCCAGATCTGGGCATTGAGAGTGACCCTGGAAGATTTTCCAGTCTAGAGGCTCCTAATAACATTGGTCGAATACAGCTGGTCACTGTCACGGCAGGTAACAACACTGGTCACTGTCAATACGGGTAACAACACTGGTCACTGTCAATACGGGTAACAGCACTGGTCACTGTCAATACGGGTAACAACACTGGTCACTGTCACGGCAGGTAACAACACTGGTCACTGTCAATACGGGTAACAACACTGGTCACTGTCAATACAGGTAACAACACTGGTCACTGTCAATACGGGTAACAGCACTGGTCACTGTCAATACGGGTAACAACACTGGTCACTGTCAATACGGGTAACAACACTGGTCACTGTCATTACGGCTAACAACACTGGTCACTGTCAATACGGGTAACAACACTGGTCACTGTCAATACGGGTAACAACACTGGTCACTGTCAATACGGGTAACAACACTGGTCACTGTCAATACGGCTAACAGCACTGGTCACTGTCAATACGGGTAACAACACTGGTCACTGTCAATACGGGTAACAACACTGGTCGCTGTCAATACGGGTAACAGCACTGGTCAATGTCAATACGGGTAACAACACTGGTCACTGTCACAGCAGGTAACAATACTGGTACTGTCAATACGGCTAACAACACTGGTCACTGTCAATATGTGTAACAATACTGGTACTGTCAATACGGGTAACAATACTGGTACTGTCAATACGGGTAACAACACTGGTCACTGTCAATACGGGTAACAATACTGGTACTGTCAATACGGCTAACAACACTGGTCACTGTCGCAACAAGATCAAACCTGTCCTTTCATTATTGAAGAGAGTTGCGTCTGTTCCAGGGGAAGCCAAGGACCAGTCTCGCCTGGAGCAGGAGAACATGGAGCTGAAGCGTCGTCTGTTGCGCACACGTCGTACGCTCGAGGAAACACTCGTGCAACTAACGGTTGCCAATCAAAGAAAGAAACAGATGGAGAGAGCCATCTGCAGACAGATCCACAAGACCAATCACATTCTTAAGACAACTCGGTCCAACTTGGAGGCTGCGGCTAGTGACGAACCCCATCCCTCCACCGACGACCGAAATTAGACTCACAACTGCCTTCTAAATCAGGAACATGCTGACAAACCATCGCAGGGATTTGGATCCAACAATCGTCCAATTTTTTGTAACTTTTTTTTTATCTCTAAAGGAGTCAAGATTAACAGGATTATTTAGGGATTTTGCCCCAAGCCATAACATTATTTTTGTAAATGTTTTGTCTAATATTCTCGATTCTGTGTAATAAAATGAAAATACACCGATTTCTACGAAAACTGCCTTTCGAACCCTCCACTCGTCAATGGAGTACATCTGCTGTCCTTGTCAGGAATTGAGGTGAACATTATGCCTATTGCGTTTTAGGCAAACTCTGTCCCTTTTATATATATTATACAGTTTTTAAAAAATAGGACTAACAAATTTTTAGTAAACCTGCCATGAAATAAACTATTTTTTATTTCCTCTTGTGCCAAAATAAATAAACTATGTTGATATTTGTGTGAACTCTGATGCAAACTAAAGCATGACCTCCTTGCAAACAGAAATCCTAACCAAGTATTGAAAACAAAGGTATTTTTTATTACTAGAGTATTTTGTGTAATATATGAATACTGAATATGGTTGGTTTGTGATAGGCGCATTTTAGTGTTGTACATATTTTATTTGTATTATTACAATAAAGAAAAAGTTTTACTTTTAAATTGAACTGGATTTCTTTTATAAGAGTTTATGATCATAAAAAATATGGAAATTGATAAAAAAAAAATATAAACTATTGAGTGAAAAGCCCACCTAAAGAGAGAAGAAAAAATGTGTGAAGAATCCAACGCACAATTTGCCATCTTATTTCTTTCTTTCCTCTGTTTTCTATAGTAGAAGTAGTCGTATACATTTAAACACAAACTAAGATGATTGGGCTGCTGAAGTAAGTATCCGTGAACATTTATACTCACTATTGCGCTAAGTTACTCGTGTTTCTTGTAAAAAACATGTGTGCGACTGGTTTTAACAAGAAAGTCAACCTCATTACCACTGAACAGTCACTTAGGCCCAGTTTCATAGTCAAATTTAGTACGCCTCAAGTGCGGCACTACACTAAGTACATGACGACACCTACCTAAACCAGAATGGAATGGAGCCAGTTTCCTATGCGAGAACGGACCATTCCTTTCTGGTCTAGGAAGGTGTCGTCATGTACTTAGTGTAGTGCCGGACTTGAGGCGTACTATATTTGACTATGAAACTGGCTCTTAGTACAGTAACCCGATGACTTCCTGGGTGCTGACTGACATCTATGAAAAGTTACCAGGCCAAATTATGTATCCCTACGCTGAACCATATGATCTGCAAAAACATGTGTTTAGCAGCTGTCACTTCTGACAGTCAAAATTTAGGTATATACTGGAAACATATGAGACTCTTTTTATGTATATATTATTTATTGTTGACCTTGACATGTTGATGTTAAGCATAGTATTAAGTATTAATTTTTTATAAAATATTAAACATTTTAAAAATTGTATCATTTAATCCCATATTAGTTTTACTGTTATTATTAAATAATTTATACCAATAATTTTTTATTTTTTAAATTTATAAGTTAATTATTTGTTAGTAGTATTATTAACAACATTATAAATGTGAAAAATGTTAGCGTGTAGTATTACACAGAGAGAGAAAAAACCAGTCATAAACCTTTTTTAACACTATTACCACAAATAAGTGATATTCGTTATGAACTGGCTTGTACCTTCTAGGTGTTTTCCAACAGGGTCACAAGAACTTCTACATTATCATATTCGTAGGCCTATTTATGATGGCTTTAAATAATTTAACAAACAAAAATCAATATCCTAGAAAATACCTTTAGACCTATAAAATAAATACACTGTAGGGCCTAGTGACAAATCAAAAGCTATCCTAATTATTTTTTTTAATCTTTTTTAAATTCACTACTTCTAAACAGTTATAACAAAGTATCTAATATAACTTATAACTTATAACTTGAAGTCTTAGCCTGGTATTTATTCAATCAACACTGGAGAAAGACTCGAAAGTATTTTTTTTATTACACTTCACAGATTTTTTTGGAGTAATATAAACATCCTAAAATTCAAGGTTTACCCTAGAGGGAAACACAACACAATCTTGTGGTTAAAAGATTTATTTTATAGTCTTGAAACAGACTTGAATTTTCGAATAATGTATATTAATCACTGAGAAACACTCGCTATTTTTATCACACTGGTGACCTGGCGGTCTAGGGGTAAGGTGTCAAGACTTCTATGCTGGCGGCCGGGGTTCAATCCTCGGTCCCGGCACAGATTTATCTGATTACCAAACCCTTCCTTCACCTCTGACAAGACATCTTGTGAATGTGAGGAATGCCAGGCCTCCACCGTGGTTCGGATTCCACGTTAAACTGTAAGTCCTCCATTTCATCTCACAATCACCCTACCATTACACATTAGCGTAAGTGCGTATAACCCGAACGGGTAGTAAGACGCGGTAATAATAATATATTCCTGCATAAGATGTGTTCAGTTTTGGTTGTAAATTTATTATTTTTTTAGTTTTTGTTTTATTTAAGTCCAAAGGTTCTTTGTTGTTTACTGTTTTAAAAAATATATAATTGTCATTCTTTTTCTACAACTTCTCCAATGAGAGGCGCCTTCCTCTCTCCTGATTGGACAGGCAAGTTTTTTCTCCTGTATTTTTATTTGCCGTTACTGGCGGTTGGCGACAGGTTTGAGGTTTGTCCAAACACTATGTACACATATGGGAGGAAAGGTGGAGAGAGCAGCGCTCCACGTGAGGAAGGGAGAAGAGTCAGATAATGCAGCAAGTATAAACAAACGATTGACTCGTCGGCAAACATGTACAAACATGTTTCAATAAAAGGGTCATACCATACAGGCTCTACAATTAAAAATATTATTTAAAATAGGAGGTGGAAGGTTGCGTAATATTGTGATGTAACATTAGAATGGGGCCTCACAAAATTGTGACAAGGGGTGTAGGGGGTAAAAAAAAAAGTTATGAACAGCTCCTAGGTTGTTGACTTTGGTTGTGGTATTGTCCTCATTTTAGTGGTATTTTGAGTTTGACGGTAAACCTTAATCATGGTGGAAACAAGAGTCCCAACAAAACAGGCTTACAATGACATAACCTCTCATTCATTCAGGAAATCTGGCTTATGAGGACATAACTTCTTATTCAATAAATCAGCACTATTCAAGTGAGTCTTTCATTGTTCTAAGTTTCTATACAGCCCACATTTCGACTATGCTTACTACCAGATTGTTCAAGATATCAAATGAATTGAAATATTTCAGTGTTTGTAAATGTTTGTGTCTTTTACTCATAGGAGAGAGGCATACTTTCGACCAACACGTCAAGAAAGGTTATTTACGCAAGAGACCCAAAGTCCCTGCCCTCATATGTAACAAGTGCTGGCGTCTAGGTCGCAAGCATGGCTGTAGTCTTATTTGCAATTTATTTCCTACAAATTTTTCATATTTATTTCATGACATATTTATAACATTATTAATGAATTTTATTTCATACATATTATGAACTGATTAAAAACCCAATAGATTCATTATAATCAAATATTTATTATTAAAATGTTGAGGTGTGCTTAGAATACAACAGAAAAAAATATATATAAATACGTCAAATAAACATCTAAAACTTTCACATTTTTTGTTTTTTAAATGTAGAAAACAATATTTCACTAAATATATTACTAAGCATTATTTTCTAATTTAATTACTTTCAAATCATTTTAGCCAATATATTCATCTTTAAAATTTCAAAACTCAAAAAACTGCTCATATAGCCCGATTTTCTTTAATAGAATTGTCTAAAAGGACAATTTTTTTTCCCCCTAATTGGTAGAAAAATAAAGTACTCTCAGAAAGTTCTTTGTAAGAAAATAGGACCGTAGCAATTAATGGACTGCAAAAAAACAATTACCTTATAAAAAGCTAAGTCTAGTTCACTTTAAAAATAATGTTTCCTACCTACAATCAATGCAACACTTTGATACTTCGAGTGGTCTCTGGTTCCGCTAATATGGAGGAAACACTCGGCACTCACAGAGTAGAATGGAACCACGGGAACTTTGAATTAATATAAGTTTGGTGGAAATAATTGTAATCAAATCACTGCCCTGATTATTGTGATTATTGACAATTTAGATAGTTGAATATGTTTATCATAAAGTGTTGTAAGTTATAACTAGGCTATAGCATTATTTCAATAGGTTTTAGGTAGCACAGATTTTTTTTAAAATCTTCATCCAGTCAAGCTGACTGACTGATGACGTCGGCAATACAAAACGAAGCTAAAACAGTCGTTATAAAGTGTGATACAAAATTAGTACATATTTAGGACTATTAATCTATTTCTTATAACATTTATTAAAGTGTTAGACGACTTGGAAAGGGGGCCCCGAGCTGAACCTTTTAATGCCACTGAATGGAGTGCTATAAAATACTAATAAATGTTGTATGTTGGAATCGGGAAGGATAGCCAGCACACTTGAGTAGTCTACTATCCCAACCTGTGACGACGGTAAAAGTTTGTCTTATCAATGTGTTTGTGTGTGTTATACAAATAATTTCTACTCCATTATCATGTAGTCAGGGCTCATACTTGGTCCCTAAAAGTACTCACACTTGAACAAGGACCCCTTTTGACATTGTTTTCAACCTTTCGTCCTGTCCCGAGTACTTCAGGACCCTTTATCCGTGTTAAATATATTTATTGTTTTGCCCTGAAGTCTTCTCTCAACGGTTGGCAGCAGTTAAGGTAGGTGCGCTGACTATTTCTCCTAATTTAAACCAGGATTTAGTCTAGTGGTCTATAGCATCGTCTCTTGCTACCCATTTGAGTTATACATACACTATGTTATTGTTAAAGTACGTACATTGGTATTGATTTTAAAATCTCTTTAAGCAATTCTTTTCACAGAATAAAATTAGGCAAAGCAACCGCACACAGATATTTATAAAAAATACAGAGAAGATTGGTTTGATTGTTTGGATTAAAAATAAAAACATATGAACAAGGGATCTGCAAGAACTCGTTCAAAGCTCAATTATTTCAAACTTGTTCTTTGTTCTTATCAATTTTGGTGATGGTTTACGATTCTCTTTAATTGTCTGTTTATTGATTTGTTAAGTAAAGTATGTAGTTTGGGAAAAAGGAGGAAGGAAGAACCCAATAAAGATCCACTCCGGTGGCCGCATTGTCCGAGGTGTCGTTCTCACAATAGACAGGACTGCCAATGACGGAGAGATCGAGGTTAAAACTCTGGTTGGGTATACTTGAGGTTTTTTTTTCCTAAAGGGTTTTCCGTTCTTCCTCCACACAAATGTGCAGACACTTCCTCCTCCTTACTCATTCCTAACTAGTGTAATTAGTATATATGTGTATAACTTGAACAGGCAGTAAGACGCGATGCTTAAAATAAACCAATAAATAAGGTATTGTACAGATGGCAATTGGAAGGTCAAGGTCAGCAAATGAGCAAACAATTTGTTAAAGGGTGAGAGTTAGGAGGTTGAGAAGGTATAGAAAGAAATTACCCTGCATGCAGAAGACAAATAGCTTAGTGCAAGACTGTATCAAGTACCACTTGATAATTTAACATTCATCTTGCTCTAGTCCAGATAGTCGGGGAATTGAAGGGGGTGCTTGTAGATAAAGCCACACTCAACCCTATTTTCATCTGGTGCGCGCGCATGCGCTGAATCTTGGCTCATTACAGGATGTTTGCATGTTCAAACCAATCAGATGATAGGATTATTAAAGTTGAGACTGTTCCCGCGGTCGAATGGTCTATGTCGTCACATTCAGAATGTAATTTATTGCCGATGACTGGAATTCAGGTCGGGTAGTTTATCTATCCTGCCACACAAATGTTCGACCTTTCTCATCCCTAACACATTAGCGTAATTAGTATGTGTGTCTAACCTGAATGGGTAGTAATAAATATAAAGTGAAATTGAGAGTAAATGACCCAAGTCGTTGGAAATTCAGGTGATTGTGAGTTTGACGCCAAATACCATTCAATCACCAATGCATGTAATGTTTTTGTTTTTTTAAATTTAGCACAGTAACATGTCTGCCTACTAAATATTATTATTATTAGCACCGCGTCTTACCCGTTTGGGTTATACGCACTTACGCTAATGTGTAATGGTAGGGTGATTGTGAGATGAAATGGAGGACCTACAGTTTAACGTGGAATCCGAACCACGGTGGAGGCCTGGCATTCCCCACATTCACAAGATGTCTTGTCAGAGGTGAAGGAAGGGTTTGGTAATCAGATAAATATGTGCCGGGACCGAGGATTGAACCCCGGCCGCCAGCACAGAAGTCTGACACCTTACCCCTAGACCGCCAGGTCACCCGACCCTACTAAATAAAGTGTCTTGAATTCAACTCCAGGAGTGGTCAAACAATTTATCATTAATTCAATTGGAGTTTCTCCAATCACAGTGATTAACTGACAGATGGGGGCCTGGGTGTCGAATCTGTTATAGAAATAAGGTGGATTGTAAGTTGTGTGCTGATATAGTCAGTTCAAATACCCAAAGTTAAAAATACAATAGCTCTTTATTATAAGTTTATTTAAAAACTGTCATCTTTTTATTTATTTATTTATCAACATGTCTTACTACCCGTTCGGGTTACACGCTCAAATACTAATTACACTAATGGATTAGTAATCAGGAAGGTTGGATTTAGAGCAAGTGAACCCGTATTTGCGTGGAGGGAGAGTGGAAGACCATTTCACCCGACAGATTCAAATCTCAATCTCCCTGCCCTCGGCAGTCTGGCTCAACGTGATTAGCGCATTAGCTAACTACGCCATCGAAACGGGTAACTAATGTTATCATTCGTTTTAAATTTTCAAAACTTATGTTAAGTGCATCATAAAACATAATGATATTGTCATTTCAAAGATATTTTATTTTAAATATACAAATTTTTATTTTCTTACACATTTAAATTTGATATTTATTACACATTAGGTTTATAACTATATAATTTTATTGAGCTCATCTTGACTAAATTCATAGTTTTCTGAAAAGCTTGCTCAAGATAAGACTTGTATAATCTTGCAGACCCCTAATATAAACTGTATCAAATAATTTTTTTTTTATTTTAGGCAATTTAATATTTGTATTAGATAATATATATTTCATGAATGTGCATTTTAAAAAAACCGCACTGTTTTTTTATTTTTTACACCAACATAGATCTGCTATTCTACTCATCGGTAATGCTTAGCTTCTCATTTGGTTTTCTGTTAAAACTTTTAAAGAATCGCCACATTCACTCACAGCCGGCTGCCAATAGGAGTGCTCGCTGATGTATACGATCGTGCTTATGAACATCACTACCCTCCATATATTCATACACACAAACACAAATAATATTTCCATGTACAGTTTGAGTTCTATTCTACTGATAAATGCGACGCAAGCAAACACAATACTACAAGACAGCAGTGAACAGCCCATCATATTTAATACAATTACTATCTACAATTCATAGCCGGCCCGATTCAGTCTTGCTCTACAAATGACGAGAAATTGCCGTACCTCGAATTAAAAAAAAACTCCCCTAACATTTAATGGAACTTAATAAATCTTGAATATATAAAGGAATATTTACAGTGTCTTCTATCTATATTATCTGCATTTGAATGTATAAAGTAATGTTTAAACATCATCGAGTGTTAGACAAAGAATACATAATGATGTTCACTGCAAAAGATTCAATCAAAGGAGAAAATGTCAGGTCAAGAGAACATGAAATATTTCAACCTCCCTCTGACAATGTTATTATTGTTTATTATTACATAAGTGGTAGTTATTAGCCTTCAGACTGTCAACAATTCACCCATCTGTTTCCCAAGGTGTGAAGACTAAATGTCTGAATTCCCTTTGTGAAGACTAAATGTCTGATTTCCCTCTGTGAAGACTAAATATCTGATTTCCCTGTTTGAAGACTAAATGTCTGATTTCCCTCTGTGAAGACTAAATGTCTGATTTCCCTCTGTGAAGACTAAATATCTGATTTCCCTGTGTGAAGACTAAATGTCTGATTTCCCTCTGTGAAGACTAAATATCTGATTTCCCTGTGTGAAGACTAAATGTCTGATTTCCCTCTGTGAAGACTAAATGTCTGATTTCCCTCTGTGAAGACTAAATGTCTGATTTCCCTCTGTGAAGACTAAATGTCTGATTTCCCTCTGTGAAGACTAAATGTCTGATTTCCCTCTGTGAAGACTAAATGTCTGATTTCCCTCTGTGAAGACTAAATGTCTGATTTCCCTCTGTGAAGACTAAATGTCTGATTTCCCTCTGTGAAGACTAAATGTCTGATTTCCCTCTGTGAAGACTAAATGTCTGATTTCCCTCTGTGAAGACTAAATGTCTGATTTCCCTCTGTGAAGACTAAATGTCTGATTTCCCTCTGTGAAGACTAAATGTCTGATTTCCCTCTGTGAAGACTAAATGTCTGATTTCCCTCTGTGAAGACTAAATGTCTGATTTCCCTCTGTGAAGACTAAATGTCTGATTTCCCTCTGTGAAGACTAAATGTCTGATTTCCCTCTGTGAAGACTAAATGTCTGATTTCCCTCTGTGAAGACTAAATATCTGATTTCCCTCTGTGAAGACTAAATCTCGAGCCTCTGCAGAAATAAGGGCAGCCAAGCAGACACTACAGTTAAAACATCATCTTGTTTGGTTCGAATCACGGGTGTTATGTTGAACACCTATGTGATGCAATCATGTCAACACAAACTATTTAAATACAACATTTTATTACACAATTCTGGTTTTATTTATTTTAGAATTTTAATCCAACTTTTCAATTTTTGATTTCTCAACATTTACAGTTTCTATCTTTTTCCATGCATCTAACCTTACATTTTGCTATACACACAAGAAGGATATAAACTAAATATATGGGCCAAATACTATATTTCTTGAATCCAAATCTTAAATTCTCTTTAGAATCCTCAAATTAAAAAAAAAAAGTACAATTTTAGTTGAAGTGAAAATATTTATAATTTAATTCTTAAATTTAATAAAGGATTTAAGGGCCTGGTGCCAATGACAAATTATATTTTGTTTGTCATTGTCATTATGTCATAAATTACAAACAGAACACTTGTTTTTTTATTAAATTGATTATATTAACAAAATTTTGTCCTTTTTTTTGCAATTTTGTTTTTCTCTGAACCGCACAGGTGTTTATAATTCCTTTTTACCAATTTCTTATCAACACAAGCTCTTTATAATAATTGTATTCAAGATAATTTGAGACTTTTTATGAAGTCTGAATACCACCTCAGATAGAAACAAATAAAAGCGAATGAACACAATACGGCTTCGAAAATGAAAAGAACACCGTTCACACTTTACACAGCTGCCACTGAACTATAAAAGTAATGGCTGCCTCTTGAAGAAAAACGATCGGTAGCGCCCGATCCCGTGACCTAGGTTTCATTCTATTAAAAACATCATTTATGTATATACATTTTCGTGATGTGTTAAAAAAATATATTTAAAATTAAAGTAGTAAAAATAAAAGAACCAAACAAAATAGCTCCATCTTTGATCTACACAGGATTGCAAGAACATAAAGCTAATGTAAAGTATGTTTATTGCTACAGTAGCCCCATGGCTTCTTTGGTGCTGACTGACAGCTTTGAAAAGTTACCAGACCAAGTTATGTATCCCTACGCCAAACCATATGATCTGCAAAAACATATGTTTAGCAGCTGTCACTTTTGACAGTCAAAGTTCAGGTATATACCTAGATGTTGACTGTCAGTCAGCACCAAAGAAGCCATGGGGCTACTGTAGCAATAAAATGTAATGGCAAAGACAAGCGGTACTGACGGATATAACGGAAAACCAATTAACTTATTTTCCTGCTTTGTTTGATGCCAAATATTTCATTTACTGGTATTTGAGAGTTAAGAATCAAGGCATCAAAAATTGTGTTATCGAGTAATTACTTCGATACCAGTTGGAAGGTCTGTTTTATTTATTGTGTAGTGACTTTGTTCTAAATGTTGTTTAACTCACAATTTGCCTCCCTCGTGTTATCCCGTATATTCCGAGTTTTCGGTAATCCGAGTAAGTTATCAAGCCACTACTTTACGACATTAATCATGTTAAATTAAATGTACTGTATTAAAATATACAGCAGAGCTTCATCAATTAAATGTATCAAAATAATTCCTTTGCTGCTATTTAGATAATTTATCAATAGATTTAAAACCTTAAATTCATCTGAACTGCTTCGTTTTGTTAGCAAACCATTTCTTAGCAGTTTGAAGGATATTGAAAATGAAGTGCTTTCTCAACTAATTAACTTCTGGGTAAATCCATGTGAAACCAACCAATGGTCTGGACCTTCACATCTCTCAACAAGATCATTTTTGGAACATTGGTTATATTTATTAAATGGATGAAAAATATGAAATTTCAATTTTTTACATTCCGTTTTTGAGTTAATGGCTTTCAAAGTTTTGGAATTCGCGTGATTTTGGCCGCATTTTAAAATCTTCAAATGGCTCTATCTCAAAAACTATAAGACCCAGAGAGGTGGAATGTGTACTGAATTTGCTGTGGTACTGCTATATTTAACTATTTATTACAACATGATCCCATCATCACCCATTTTCAAATTTGGTACATGTTCTCCCAAAAGGAGTATAAATAAAATATATTTTTTAGAAAAAAATTAAATTGTTAAATATGGTCAAGTTGCATATCATATTAAAGCTTGTAAAATCCTAAAGAGAACAGTACACATTACACCTCTCTGGGTCTTATAGTTTTTGAGATAAAGCCATTTGAAGATTTTAAAATGCTGCCAAATTCACGCAAATTCCAAAACTCTGAAAGCCAATAACTCAAAAAAGGAATGTTAAAAAAAATATTGAAATTTCATATTTTTCGTTTTTTCAGTAGGTAGAACCAATTTTCCAAAAATCAACAAAATTTGAAACATCGAGTTCCAGAATTATTTTTTAATTGGTTGATTTCACATGGATTTACCCTGATGTAGTTGCACATTAGTTTGAAACATGCGAAGAAAAGTCAAAGCCAAAGAAGAACAGGCTTTTGTTGTTGGCTACAAATCCACAGGCCCAGATTCAATCCTCGGTGCTTCCATATTTATCTGTGAAGCAGTGGCTCTGTAACAAAGTCTAACTCAGCCTCGTGAGGACAAACGAGGAGCTACTTGAATAAATAGCAGCTCTGGTCTAGAAAAGTGAGATTAATAAAGGCTGGAGGATTAAAGTCTGTTCAGCGTAGGAATTGTTTTCTGAAATGCCTTTTTCCCTACCAGAAATCTATTATATAGTAGGATAATGGTAGGAAAAAAGACCATTCAGAGAGTAATTCTTACCGTGAATGGAGTATAATTGTGCTGACCACATGACACCCTCTATCCGCCAATGTTGGTACTATCTATACCAAAAGAGTGCAGCCAGTATAGCTCGCTTGCGGGCTGGCGTCATGGAGTGGCTGTTCTAAAAATGATCAGTCAAAATATTTCATATTTAGGGAGATTTTTCAAATCTGTTGATAATATTATATAAGTTTTCTTATAATTATTGGTGTTGAATTCAAAGGAGATTTGAACTTTGACTCAAACATTTTGAACCTTTTGCACCGCCAATTATTTATGTTTGGTAATAAAAGGATATTTATGACACCTCTAAAACACAAAGCCGATTAAACACACTTGCGTTACCTATTCTATATAATATTTTCAAGACAGATATAAAAATATTTAGTAAGTTACGTGGATGGATCTATGTTTAGTATAAACAAACTATTTTCATTTTTATTTTACTCAAAGGAAGCCGGAATTAATAAAATAATATTCTCTGTTCTATTATCACATAAAAATATTAATTTACCACCTATGAATATTTCACAGTGTTTTCTAGTAAAATGGATTCATTTTCTGCAAACGTTTACACAACACCTAGCAACTTCAAATAGGTTTGACGATACGTTCTAGAGGAAATAATTACCTGACGTGCGTGTAGCCCAAACGGGTAGTAAGACGCGGTGCTAATAATAATAATTACCTGACTGAGGCTACAGAGAGAATTGTCTTCACCGAGGTCAGACACACACTAAAGGTTTAAAATCTTAAGTAAAAATGTCCTTGAACAAATTCCTTCAGACAAATGTGTGCACTTTACATTACTTGAAATTACTTGGAACATCAAGTCTGAAGACCTACTGTACACTCAGTTAAAAGTAAATTAAAATGAAGGGTGGTGAAAATTAGGATGACACGAGACTGAAAAGATAAATAAATAAAATTGAACCCAGAGTAAAATATATCGCGATGACAGCCTATAGTTCGAAATGACCCGATTGTTAAAATAAATCAAAGAAGGGCAGGAAAATTAATGTCAATCGAAACAAAGTTAGACAACTTAAAACTGCTCCTGTTCGAGTCAAATATTTACAAATGTTTAAAATGTGAAGTTACGAGAGTTTAAGATGATACATCTTATTAATATTGTTACTTCTAATAACCTAGTACGATAGGTGGTTGCCAAAGTACACACTTGCAAAACTTACGCCTAACAAGTGACAATACATTGGAAGTTTATTGGAGAACTTCCTGCAAGTTCGTTAATCAGAAACACTTTGGTTATCCCCATGTAGGGACATTTACTCTTTCTTCACCTTGGGCTCTCGGCCACGTTTTTTGGGGACCCTTCTCTTTCTGAACGGGCAGTAATATACCCTGTGTCGTGACAGTTCCATTGAGCGCCTGAACGCCTCCTTGCAATCCACACAGGAGAACGGTTTGTACGGTGTGTGTTTCTCCTTGTAGTGCAGGAGAACGTTGCTCTTGAACTTGAACGCCCCATCACAGAATATGCACACAAAGGGTTTGCCCAGCTCTGTGGTGGACGTCACGCCCGAAAGCTGCATACCGCAGTTGACCTTGTTGCCGAAGCCCATATCGACAGGAAGGAGTGTCGTGAGAGGTTCCGGGCGGTGACGGACGCGCACGTGCGCCTTTAACATCCCAATGTCAACAAATATCTCCTCGCAGTAAGAGCAGGCGTACGTTATGTTACCGTCATCCGTCTCGTTCATGGCTCCCATGCGCAACTTCTCGCCGGGGTTCAGCCCCAACATACTCGACTCCTCATCGTACACATTGTTGTTCTTCTCCTCCTCGGGTGGCGGCGGGGGTTGCAGGGGGATGTCCGGTGGATTATCCACCGCATTGTCTGCATCTGACGACGACTGCGCTGCGGCCGCGAGTGCCGCCACCTGGGCGCGTGCTTTGGTGGATTCCTTGCGTGCCCGCATACCATTCTCACTGGCCTTGCGTTTCTTGAGGTCCCCGTCCACCTCCTTGTGTTGACTGGGCCCCGGGGACGAGTCCTCGTCTTGGTTGTCTGCATCATCGGGGACCCAGGCAGTGTCAGCGTCTGATTCGCTGTCCACTTCCTAGAACACACACAATCTCCCCAACTACAGTGAAATACGACTTTGACCTTGGATACCGGGGTTTTTCACTAATATTTATGAGTGTGGCCTATTTTTCTTAAGTTAGGTATATTCTAAACCGGCTTGATGTCGTATATAGGTCTACCTAGTAATTTGTCTTACTACCCGTTCGGGTTATAAGCTTTAAGTACTAATTACTCTAATGGATTAGTAATTGGGAAGTTTAAATTAGAGGAAGTGAACACGCATTTGCATGGAGGGAGAGTGGAAAACCATTTAGGAAAAGCCACCCCCAGTTCACCCGACCGAGATTCGAACCTCAATCTCCCCGTCCTCAGCAGTCGAGCTCAACACGACAAGCGCGTTAGCCAACTACGCCACCGAGGCGGGTCTAAATAAAAAAGTTTCTGAAAAAAGTTTGAATTAAGTTTGTTTTTATCTTTCTGTTCCTTGTAAATTTAGAGTTAGTAAATTTGGTGTGGCATGTAAAATATTTCAACCGACCATTTAAAGCAGTGTTTTTTTTAATATTTTTGGATTTTAAAGAACTATGAAGACTTCTGTAAGTTCAGATGGACAATGATAATTTTTGTCTCTTAGATTTAAGTGTGTCCAATCTATTGAATCCGGCCTCCGGGTATATTTCCCATCATGGCCGAAAAACTCATCATTGCTGAATTTGAGGCTTGCACTTTTAATTAACCTAGCTTAATGTGTAAGTTGTGTGTTGATATTATCAATTAGTTTATAAAGTGCATGTTAAATATATTTAGAAATGTTTCTATTGAATAAGCCTTGCTGCACAATATATCCATAGCTTGCAAACTTAATTCATGAGCTTCTTTAGATAATCTCCAAATATTGTATGTTCTTTTGTATCTTCTCAATGCTTTAGATTCCCTCCTATATCTCCTTGTTGCCCTAGATACCCTCATGTAACTTGTCAATGTTCTAGATAACCTTATGTAACTTGTCAATGTTCTAGATAACCTTATGTAACTTGTCAATGTTCTAGATAAACTTCTGTCACACCTTGTTGCTGTAAATAGCTAAAATAGTGCAACATTGAGCTATATAAGGTAGCTTGTTCAAACTTTGCAAGTTGGGATATTATACAAGTAAAAGCTAAAATTTGTCAAGGTTACAAAAGAAAAAACTCAAATTGTTCAAGGATGCATAAGAAAAAGCTCAAATTGTCAAGGAGGAATACACAAGAAATATCTCAAATTGGCTGTATCCGAATAGTCTACTTATGCGACACCGCGTTGATAGCTGCATTGGGAATCACGTGACCAAGTGTAGATCTGTCCGAATAGTCGTGGACTAGACTGATGCAGTTTTCTCGTGGCGTTGGTAACCATGGATACGAACGCTACGAGCCATGTGGCGTTGGTGCGGTGTTTGACTGGCAATTGTTTTAGTATTATCATTTCGTCTGTTGAGCACCGACTTACACAAATTATTCGGTAGGAAGCAGCACTGTGGGTCCAAGTGTGTTGCTGTTCGAATAGTTTGATGCAGTCTTCACTATGAAAACCGCGAGAAGTGTAAAATTATTAAGACTACATCAAGTCAAGTGTACTTGACTATTCAGATACAGCCATTGTCAAGGAGGAATACACAAGAAATAAAAAAACTCAAACATGTAATTACCATAATCTTTTCAACCTTCTTCCTCTTTGTGTATTTCCGTTTGGGTTTGACAGGATCTTTAATCTTAATCTTGGGTACGCTCTTGTTGGCGGATTTTGGCGGCCTGCCCCTCCTCTTCCTGTGCTGTTTCTCCAGTTTTGCCGGCGGAGGCATCTTGTCTCGACCAAAGCTGCCTCCATACTTTTCCACCAACTCCTTCCTCAAGTTTACCAACTGCGACTCGAGTGTGTCAAATTGGTCCACCATCTGAAAGCAAGGAACGCAGACGACCATCGCCATGTCGGAGTCTGGTTCCCGCCATTTGTCCGTCAAGATGCTCCTCAACTTGTCCTCCACCGGAGTCTCACTCTGAGTCGTCTGAGATGTGACCAGAGTCAGATCTACATAGTTGGTGAGGGACTCTGCCGCGCAGATCAGACACTGCTGTGTCATCGTTCCTCCGTGGAAGTTCATAACGCCCACCACGTTATGAACCGGAGCGATTATGCAATCTATTTTGATAGACTATATTTAGTTCCTTGGGTAGTTAGGTTAAGTAGGGATCACACCTGTGCTTCTAATGGTAGCCTGGCGTCCACAAGATACCATCAATTAATGTTTGATATGTTAGCGGTTGCCTGTAGATATTCCAACTTTACCAACAAAGAACAAAGAAAATGTTGTTTATATTGTAGGTACGACGTTCAGGACACTATTCTTTCACAGACCAACTTGAATCTTACATTCATAACAACAACTTTATTAAAAAGAACACGGTAACCGTTAAAGTCCGGCATCACAGCGACGGATTGGTATTTATTATCGAGTTAGGGCCATTACCAACATTTTTAAGTAAAATGTTATATATTTACAAACCTTCCCAAAAAGATTAATACAAATGCTGCTAGCCAATTTCAACTATAAATAGATAGACAAAAGGACTATTGTTCAAAAATTATTGAGGTTTTATAATATCAAAGGATAGTTAATTTATTCCGTAGATTCCATAAAGTAATTACCGTTCAGAATTTGAAATAAGATATGAACACAACTTTAATTTTTCTTTAGTGTAGCCTGCAAGCGAGCCGTAAAGCTACTATCACATGAAACTTGCTTGGACTATAAAGTGTGTAGCGCCTAGATATTTGTATTCTAGCCAGCGGCGTATCCAGGGGGGGGGCAGCCCCCCCCCCCCGAATCTTAAAATGAAAATTCAGCGAGTAACTGTTTTTTTTTAATTAGCACAGCGTCTTATTACCCACTCGGGTCATACGCCTATATACTAATTACTCTACTTAAATCTAGAACAGGCACAACATCCAGCCCCCGGCCATTAATTTATTCACTTGGAAATGAGAAAACCACATTTCATCAATTATAAATTTTTCGGCCATGCCGTGAATCGAACCTGGGATCTTTAACTCCGAAGGCAGAGACTCTACCGACTGAGCTAAAGTGTTGGACTCGAGTAGCTGTTTGCAAGAAGTACGGTACAATTTGTATTAATAAAAAAAATGTGCTATAGTGTGACGCTGACGAATTGTAAAAATAGAAGAAAAAACTTTAGTTGTAAATGTTAACACTTCTACTAAGCAACTCTAATTAATTAGTTTTATTTGTAATCTGTAAATTACGAACTTTTTTTTCTACTCAAACAAATTTGTTTAAAAAAGGGTGCCAAAGCTTTGAAAGATATGTTAGTGGTAGCAAGAAAGGGAAATACTGTCCTTCACAAATACTGCGAAACAATATGGGTGGAGAGACACGATGCTGTTTAAGTATTCCATGAATGTTTCGAGTGTATCATTGAAGCATTGGAAACTATTATGAGCAACGAAGCAGAGGCAAATGGCAACGCTACTTCTCTTCACACATGTTTATGTAAATTTGAATTTATCATCACGCTTACTGTTATGTCAAAAATGCTATCCATGACATACATAACATCGAAATATCTATAAAAATAATCTGTAGATATAAGTTCAGCTTTGGATGAAATTAGTATGGTAGAAAAGGTTTTTGCCGACGTGAGGAAATGTGGAAAAGAAGAATTTATAAATCCGTTTACAAAAGCTAGAGACATATCTAATAAATTAGAAGTTCATATAAAAGGACCAAGAACAGTAGGCACTAGGAGGTACAGAGCAAATATTGAAGCCGAAACTCCAGAAGAATACTACCTCCGGATTGTGTTCTATCCTTATTTGGACGAGATATTAGCTTCATTGAAAGGTAGATTTTCAAACCATAGGGATCTATTAAGAGAACTTGACTGTTTAATCCCAGTAAACGCTGTCAACAAAAAGTTTAGCGACTTGTTACCGGCTTTGGAGTTTTACAAGGATGATATGCAGAACATCAGCAGAGATATATTGGAAGCGGAATGGAGTCTTTGAGCATCACACTGGGAAGCTACAGACTCTCCGAAGCCAAAGAATGCTGTTGACACATTAAAAATTTTAGATCGAGAAATGTTTCCCAATCTGACAATTCTATTAACAATTTTGGCAATAATACCAGTGATCACATCATCCGTTGAAAGATCATTCTTGACTTTGAAAAGACTGAAGAATTACCTGCGCAACAGCACAGGTGAAGACCGGCTAATGTCTTAAGCTTTAATGACTGTACATATAAACATAAAAGTGAATATCTAAAAAATTATCAATCACTACAATCAAAGCAATAGAAGATTTTCTTTCACCTAAGGGTTTGTGACTTTGTGGCTTGTGCTAATAGTTTTTATTCACCTTATTTATTTTATTTTTTATTTTATTTTACACTATGGTTTCCCAAGATTTTTAATGCCAGTGTTGATAATATAATCAATATTTAAACACTATTTCTTTCATTTGTATTAGTTTTATTTAAAATTACTATTATGATAAATACTATTTAACTATTTATAATTATAAAGTTAAAGAATAGCTGTAAAAATCGTAAATTGTTACCATGTGTTAAGAATTATTAAACATAATTCTAAATTGTATTAGCCTCCATATTTTATTTTATCCTTATACAGTTATACAACCTAATGTAATGACCAAACTAAATGCCTAGTATTCCTCTTGCAAGCTACATCACTGGTTAGTGGTTTTACTGGCTTATAATTATTATGAATAATCTAAAACTATGATTATTGCTGAGAATTGAGAAATACAGTTTCTTTACATATTTTCAAAAATAGGCTTTCAGATATTGAGGCCCCCCCTCCCCCCCCTAAACTTGAATCCTACATACGCCACTGATTCTAGCTAGTACGATAGAAACGGGACTAAAGTACTCACAAGCTTCTAGTTTGGTACTAGCAAATAATTATTGAATGTCAAAGATTAATTTTGGGTTCAGCAGTTGCATTATTTACTAATAATGATATTGAAAATTATGAGAGAGAGCGTAGGAAAAGAATATGGACAAGGGACTGGCTGGAAAGACGAAATAATGATTTCGGAATGCTAAAAATGATAGATTCGGAGGTTAGGTAATAAACATTCGGGGTGACACAAACGTTTAGTTAGTTTCACATTTAAAATGCATTGAAGTGGAAACATTTTAACGAAAATATTTCAATAACTATTATTAGCGTGGTTTGAAAATTCCATAAGAATTATGAAAGAAGGCCAGATATGTTACTAAAATAAATAAAACAACAACAATGTTTAGTTATTAATATTTTTTTTAAACATTCTTTTTGTTTAGAATCGTGCATTTATGGGTAGGCTCAGCCTTAAGCAGCCTTCTCGCTGGCTTAACACCCAAGTAAATGTACACCCATTTCGCTAAATTTTAAACTTGTTCCTTGTGTTTTAGCCACTTCTAGCCTTACGGGTTCCCTTCTGGGATATTTATTTTATGATAAGCTGCAATGAGAATGACTCCCCGGGATGGTGAGCCGGATGTTCACAGCTAACCCTCTCAGACTGCTATGCTGAGGCGTTCACCGGCGTAGTGTTGATATAGTCAGAGTGTTAAGTAAATTGCTGGGCAGCTATGCCGCCTAACTATTAGACAGCAAAAATCTTATAATCCTCAAATTGTTTGCATATGATGTTTACTGCCTTTGTTAATAAAATCGTTTCTGCTCAAGTGATTTCTGCTGTGTTAATGTGCACCACTCCCCTTTATTCTTATAAAGTAGGGTGCAGAGGTAATGTCCTTAATACCAGGACTCGATGAAGAGGTCGACTTCCGGGACAGTTACTTATTTCACAAACAACGTGCAAATATCTCTCGTGTTTCCACTGCCATTGCCACTCCGGTTCCTATCTCTCGTCCTCTTTCTTTCCCCGTTCCTGTTTCCACCACTACTCTTGTCTCTTTTGCCACTTCTCCGCCCATTTTTCCACATATCTCCATTCACACCTTTCCCCATTCCCACGTTCCAGTTTCTCTGGCAGCTCTAGAGCCAGTTCCCTCTGGGTCGTCCTCCCAACAGCCCCAATGGTTACCAACAGCTGAAGAGAGTCCAGCTACAGTGTCTCTAGCCCCATCTAGTCCAGCCGAAACATTGGTCCAACCACAAGGTAATAACAAGATACTAAACAATTTTGTGTCTTTATTTTATGTATCAATAACTTAAAAAAACCAATGTCAGGAACTATTGGGGAGCGAGGAAAGACTTTACGAATGTCAAAAACACCAGCAGTTGATTGGAGAGAGAGTGGAAAGTTAGATTTTTCAAAAGCAGCCACCATACACATGATAGTTATTTGTACCAAGCAGAATCCCAAATTTGCGAGTCAATGGCAGACGTAAAAAACCACAACCACTATTCTGGTGTGTAATCTATTTATTGATCTATATTTCATTTTGTAAAAAATGTCCAAAACTGGTAGTCAATTTTGTGCCAATTTCTTATATTTTATTTCAATATTTTAAAGGGAACTATAATAAACCACTGACAACACGAGAGTCAAAAAATAACACGTATCAAATTTTACATTGACATATTATTTTAATGGTAAAAATAATAAATATACAAATATAATCAAAGGATTACTGACAACAGGATTGGGCAAACACCAATATGCAATCCACTAATGAAATCATACAGAATTATAATTGCTCTAAGGCGTCACTCTCGCAGTAAACTGGCTTTATGATGACAGGGATATTGAGGTTTGAATCCCGGTCAGGTGTACCTAGGGTGTTCTTTTCTAAAAGGTTTTCCACTTTCCCTCCATGCTAATGAGTTAGCACTTCTATGAGTACAAATGTCCTCACCCCTGACCCTTAAAGTAATTGGCATATGAGTACAACCTGAACCGGAATTACTCACTAACCTCCACACCTTCTTCGAGTTAGTGAAACCTGAAGTTAAGCCCAGGCTATGTGATAACCTAACGTTGAAACAGGTAATAAACATCTTAAACTGAGGTTATAATTTAACCTTTACAAAACCTGATATTGAAACAGTGACCCTAAAAATCAGTGCATTTTGAGTTACTACAGTAGTGTAATGACCTTTTTTTTTGTTTCTTAAATAATGCTAAGTTTATTTTTATTTACTACAGCTGTAATAATAGTTTTAAATAAGACTATATTTTGATTCAATAAAAATGTTTTAATATTATAAAAAAAAGATAGTAAATGTACAAAAATACATTTGAGGTAAAACTAAGGGTATTTTGAAGTAAATTTGAATACAAATTTGTGCCTGCTTGATTAATAATCTTGTCCAGCTATTATCTGATAAAAGTCATGATAAATTGATGGTATTAAGTTACTCCTGCGCAATGATAGTAGGTTGTGAATATTTCCCCCCCCCCCCCCCGGTTCCACTTCCTGACATTGANCGGTTTCATCTTCTGACATTGATTTGTTTGTAGCTTGTGTCACGATAGCCTTGTTTGTTTGTAAGTTATTATTTATTTTTAAAAACACCTAACAATAAACATGAATAATTTCACGAGAAACATAAATGAACAAACAGTTGACACCAACCCGGAAGGGCTCTCGAAAACAAACACGACATTGAACATATAACATAATACAAGAAGACATGATGTGGCGCCCTGGCGGGCTGAATTTTAACATCAGTAAGTTAGGGGTGGGAAGATATAACTTGTTTTGTAATATATTACGAATGGTTGATCTTTCTGAACATGCACTATTTTCATTGACATCATGGGAACCTTTTCACCTTCCTCATTTATGTTGAAATTTTTTCCAATGTAGTCAGAAAGTACACTCAAATCTACAAAGTAATTTGTCACCATTTCCTTTACAGAGTATGGCCGTTTTTCTTTGCTCCACTGATTACTGGATCCCACTGAGCAGGCACAGGGTGAAGTTTATTTTATTTTCGCACCAGGGTTACGTATGGGAATGTCAGCGTATTCCTGGTGTAGAACCACTATTTTTCTCCGACAGTCCCTGGTGGCTCGTCCAACCGGGGCCAACCTATCTCTATTTTATTTTTATTTTTCCTCAGCTCCTTTTTCTCCCACTATTCTCTCTCTTCCCTCTCTCTTTCACTGTACTTTGTATTTTTACCAGGGTCCAAGACGACCCATTATGAGCGACGGGGCGGGTTTTTATCATATTTTCCCGCCCCTAGCCTAATCAGCCCGCCAGGGCGCCAAACATTATTATTTAGAGATTATTTTATACGTTCTATGTTGTGTTAGTTTTCTAGATCCCTTCGGGGCTGGTGTTCACTGTAAATATATGTGCTTCCTGTCTTGTTCGTTCAATATTAATGCTTAATAACAATAATTAAATCCTTACAAACAATCAAATACCTAGAAAATATAAAATTACTCTTGTTTTGTCCACAACAATTTCTGGGGAAAATATAATTTGCTTATTTTCCCCTTCGTAATTGGAGCGTACAAAATTTAAATACAGTTTCCTATTTCGTAGCCCCCCCGCTTGGTAATTGATTAATTCCACACAAAACAATTACCTTTCCCTTCGGTTATGCCATATATAGTAAAATTGTAGGTAGCCAGCCTTCTTTTGTAGAAAAATGCTGAAACCTTGCCACATGGCGTAGGTAAGACTATGCGAAGATCATAGCAACAAACTGTACTGCTACCTTGACTTGATACATCCCTCTGCTTCTCTTCCCTTGCTATTTCTTTATTTACCAAATGATCTGTGTACTCTTTTTCCATGTCTGATTTTTCTTGTGGTCCTCCATTTGTATAGTGTGTGCACAAAGAGCACTGATTTTTCTTTGGAATAAAAAATCCAATGTTAAATTCATGATTAAAAATGTGTTCCTAAACGTGTTTCTTCAGAAGTTGGATATCGTTTTCCTTGCATTGTTTAGCATACATCCTATACATCTCCACAATTTTTTTTTTATATCTGTATGTTCAAGCTTTTTTTCTGCTTGTGTCTATTACCCTGTCATTTATGTCTAAAGCATTCTTGAATTTTTTTGCATACTCTAGTTTTTATGGAATCTTTTTCTACTTTTAATAAAAATGCATAGTTACAGGTTCGCTTTGAGCCTTCTTTCTGATATAGATACGTTGGTTGAATTTTTTCCATGTATTTATTAATGAAATCCCTCTTTCTATCTATATTATCATTTAACAACCAGTACGAATCAAAAATGTTTGGTCGTTGGTTCTGATTTATTTGCTTGTACACTTTTGCATGCACTTCTTCTCACATGGTGATCTCAATCATCTTGCAGGTATTATCTTCCCATTTAGTGTTTCATACTCTTCACCTTTATTTCGTTTCCTTTTCTTAACTTCTTTCTTCCAGTTTTCTAGTTCTCTTTCTGGAAGATCGTTTTCTGGGAGTTTCTGATGATGAGACATTATAAAATGTCTAGTTTTCAGGTGGTTGCTCAAATTGGACTGCTGAAATTGATTGGAGAATACTGTAATATTGTGTCCTGTGCAGAGCTGTATGTATGATCAACCTCCAATCTTGTGAAGCACCCATTCCTCAAATCATGTGGTATAAGTCGTTTGTGCCATTCATATTTTGCATCATCTGTATAGCCAAGATTGGTTCACAGGGGCTGTTAGAACTAACAGTCTCTTGGGTTTCTTCTGCAGGATCCTTCTGTAAAACAATTTACCAAGAAAATGTGTTTACACTTCTAAAGTAAAAATCTTAAAAGTTACCCTTACAGGTAGTATCTTACCTAAGGTATTTCAGGCCCTTCTAAATTCCTTGGAGAATACTGTGCTATTTTATCCTCTACTGCATTGGATGCGAGATCAATTCCTAAATCAGTATTAGGCCTAATATCCCATGAATATGGTAAGTTGTAATCATCAACCAAATTTTGCATGATTGGTGTAGCCATTATCGGGTTACAGGGTTTATTATGATTGATCTCTTCTGTAGGATCACTCTAGGGATAAACATTAAGAAAATATTTTAAAAAATCAAAGCTATAATTTTTTTAAACATATTTATAAAAAAATATCTCACCTTACCCGAGTATAGTCACAGTGATTCAATTCATGTGTTATCTCAATTTCTAGACCTACAACTGGCAACGTGGAATGTTCTTCAGTGTCCGAGTCTGTATTGTTAAGATTTTGAATTGTGGGTCTAGCTAAGTCGAGGTTATTGGATGGATCCAAATTTGTGTTATTTTCCAATACTGAAGTTGTCTGAAATAAATAGAAATAACAACCCTAAGCCTATAGGTACAGTCAGTTTATTCCATTATCATGAAATCAAAATTATTTAAGGAATATGAAATATATAGATTATTATCTTATTGTGTACTAGTTTTTAATGCAGTTCAAAGTTACTATACTATAAGGTTTGTAGAAAATATTGATTAAAATTTTAACTAAAAGAAATGAACATGATAGGTTATATTAAGTACCACACAAAATGCACTACTTAGAAGGCATTGCATAAGTTTTCGTTACTCCTTAAGGTGCGGCCGAAGGGAGGGAAAGTATTTCTACAGTTTTTTTTTATAGAATTTAAATCTTTTAGTCAACATAAATCAAATATCTCTCCATTAGCAACATAGAGCTTAATTTTCTGCATGTGTTAATATCAACACATCTTGAATATCTGTCAAGGATGTCCTGGAATTTTGTCTAAACTTTTTAAATAGAGAGAAAATGTTTTGACATGCCCATGATCTCTTCCTGTAGTAGTCAGTCGACATTGACAGTGGCCTCCACCCCCTTACTTCCAGGTTTCACTTTACATGTACAGTCAATACAAACGTATACGTTTAAAGAAGTGTCTCCACAAAAAAAATGTTTTGTGCTTTTTCTAATAAAATAAACTTTTCTTTATACATTCATGTCAATTTGATGATAATTGTACCTTTTTAAAAGTAATGAGCATTTTTATTTTATTTTCCATTTTTTAACTTACTTAAATTTTAGTTTCAATTCATAAATAATCAAATTTTACTAAGGAGAAACTATGATCAATATTAAATTAGTTTCGTTATATGCGATTGTGGAATTAAGACTGCCGAGGTACCGAGTAAAAAAAATCGAATAACTTTCATCGAGTACTTTTAAAAAGAATCGAAAATGTGATACGCTTAGTTAGCATGCTTTTAGGTTGTGTACCTTATATCTGCGAGTATTTTGTATTGAAAACGCATGTGCAAAATTTAAACTATAAAGGGTCATTTTTGCGTAGCAGAAGAAACCGTTGGTGAGAAATGAGCTCTAAGGGAACGTGCCTTTTAAATGGAAATAACATGGTAAACAGACCAGCCAACAAGGTCGATTCTCACTTAGCTGGTAATAAAAGAGAAAATAAAAGAATAACAAAGTCCGAGTAATACCGGAAGAATCGAGTACAACCGATTACACAACACAATCGAGCTACTGGATTATTTTTACTCGATTGTGCCATTCACTCGTGCGATATATATGCTAGAGTTATATAGTATTGACTGTTGTGATAGATATGTGACGCTAATTTCTAACCATCACTATTCAGATTTAAATTTTTTTAAATAGAATGCTTAGGTAACTTTATGGGTTGATTTCTTCAAGAAAACAAAACGTATATTCAGATTTTATTTATTTTACCCACGTGCATTTTTTTTGTGATGCTTTCTAGGATTTATAATATTTACATCATAAAATTGGAAATCTCAACTATTATCGTTCATTATTATTGTACTAGCATTTTGGCGCCTCTTTTCCATTTGAAATAGTTTATTGCAAAACTAATTTAAATTTGACTTATGAGAGAGAGACTTCTTGATTCTAAATTAAAATGTCATAACACAGACACATCTTTCCGGCCTCATAACCCTGTTTAACAACGGGTTTTTTGTGTGTAATATTAAGAGTAAAAACTTAAATAGTTCTAAAATAGAAGTTAAAAGAGATTTTGCGAAATAAAATTTACTAAATATTACAAAATGAACAATAAATCTACATCACATTTCATTGCACCTAGTTTTAATATTGTTGGTTTCTTACTACATACAAAAAATACTTGGCCTACCTTTTTAATTTTGTATCAATATTAGATTTTTTTTAATGAACTTACTGTTCAAATTTGAAAGTAATTCTAAGCATTTAGAAGAAATTAGGCTGCGAGTAGGAACTGACAATAGAATATTAACTGGATCAAATGTAACAAGATGCAACAACGTTTTTGAGAGAAACTATCTATAACCTTGAAGTCATGTTTACACCATAAACAAACAAATGAAGGAAGTATCTACTAAAAAACTGTAAATATTGCTTGCAACACGATTGGCTGGCTAGAACACATATCACTTAATGTTCACATAACATGAAAGTTCTCACCTGGATAACTATGTTAGGTTAAGTTGATCGTGATGCTGTCATAACACTGCTAGATGTAAGCGCTGCTCGATCGTTGCGATTGGTTTATTTACTGTAAAAATGTTGGGTAAAGAGATGTTTGTAAATGGCTCAGAGTTGTTTTCCGCTTCAAGGATCTACTCGAGACAAGAAGATATCTCCATCTTGGAGTATATCATCCAACACCAAGCGTATGCTCACATTGGGGGTGTCATGTTGTGGAGGCAGATGGAGGAAAACGTGAGTTCTTAACCTGGGGTATCACTCAAAATAAACATAATAACATATGTATGGAATCGGAAGTTTACCCTTCTATTCCTTCACAAATTTGTAAGTGATTAATTGGTGGCGTAGTTGGATAACGCGCTTGTCGTGTTGAGCTCGACTGCTGAGGACGGGGAGATCGAGGTTCGAATCTCGGTCGGGTGAACTGGGGNAAATGCGGGTTCACTTCCTCTAATTCAACCTTCCCAATTCCTAATCCATTAGAGTAATTAGTACTTAAAGCGTATAACCCGAACGGGTAGTAAGACGAGCTGCTAAATATTATTATTAAATATATTAAGTGATTTAAGAGTTTGTGAATGAAAACCTTAACTCTGACAGCTTGTTTCCAGATGGGCAACACTAGGACATGGCAGAGCCTCAAGGAACACTTCCTCAAGAAAGTGCTCCCCAACATCGAGTCCTATTATCTCTCTCGCGAGAGAGTGCGAGCTTTCCGAGAGAGGTTGGTAATACGTAGAATTGAGAGCTAAGATGGCGTGACCAGATCATTTTCGATATTTCCCCAAAGTTATTTGAACTTAGAGAAAATTCAAAAATTAACTAAATGAGTGATTTTCTAAAAGAATAATTTCAAACTTTTTCCAGTTTCTGTTGTGCCCCTCTTTGATAGATCATCAAATTCTCCCCCTCCCTCCTAATTTTGGAGATAATTACTGGCAGTATAATGACTGAGAGCTAGCGTAATAGTTGGCAGTGTTTATTTTTATCATTTCCCACTTCCATTCAACAACGCTGTCAGTTTTTATGAGAGACGGGAGTTTGAAGATTCAGTGGTGTTGCATGTGACTGCACAGAGGGGGACCAACCCGGGACTTGTTTCATCCCTCACCCGCTGAAATTGCTTTACACTCCCAAGGTCAGGAACCATTGTCATCAAAAAACATCCGTGTCTGAATTATTTAATACAATAGAGCAGAAACATTTTCAAGTTAACGTAGAGAATCTCTCAAATATAGTTCGTATTGGCCACTAAAAGGGGCTGTCTATTGAAATGGTGGGACACATTTCAGATGAAATCGTGCACTATTTAACAAGTGGGTTCATTATTTCTAAATATGTCTCACACTAAAACAAAGAGTCAAAAGGTACAGTAGCCTCGCGGCTTCTTTGGTGCCGACTGACAGCTTTGAATAGTTACCACACCAAATTATGTATACCTACGCCGAACCATATGGTCTGCAAAAACATGTGTTTAGCAGATGTCACCTCTGACAGTCAAAATTTAGGTATATACCTAAATGTTGACTGTCAGCTGTGAGCTATCAGTCAGCACCAAAGAAGCCATGGGGCTACTGTATCAACATCAACTGGTACATATTAAAGGTAAAATTAGCTCAGTTTCAATAACTTTCCACCTGGAATGTTGCACTCCTGTTACGAAATGATAGATGGATTATACAAATTAAAATTAGAGATGTGAGACTAGATTTGATGTTTTGATGTGTGTTATATTTCAGGAAGCCATCTCGCTCCTTCACGGCATCTCCTTGTCAAATGTAAGTGATCGAGTTTTTTTTATCCACTTTACAGTTCATAATTTGAAGTTAATATGTATTAAGTATTGCTACGATTGTCAACATTTGTCTTGTTAATTATCTAACTCACGTTTCTGCTCTAAGAGTTTATTTGACTAATTAACTTTTAATGAATACGATTGCAAACTTGCATGAATTTACAGGTGGTTAAAAGTAAGCTTGACTATTAGTTAATTAATTAATATTTAGCACCGCGTCTTACTACCTGTTCGGGTTATACGCTTTAAGTACTAATTACGCTAATGGATTAGGAATTGGGAAGGTTGAATTAGGGGAAGTGAACCCGCATTTGCGTGGAGGGAGAGTGGAAAACCATTTAGGAACACCCCCCTCCCCAGTTCACCCGACCGAGATTCGAACCTCGATCTCCCCGTCCTCAGCAGTCGAGCTCAACACGACAAGCGCGTTAGCCAACTACGCCACCGAGGCGGATGACTATTAGTTAACTATCAACTTCTTTATTAAGTCTAACTTCTGATTACTAAAAGTAAATAAATACATTGTAATATTTTTGGAGTAAAACTGCAATTTTTGTTAATATGTAATAACTTAATGTAATTTTGAAACTTCAGTATTTTGCCAGCCAGATGGATAATTATTCACACTTGAGTGTCCTGTTTATAAAGTCTTGTTCAATGGTGCTGGGATATTGGGGTTTGAATCTCGGCTGTGGGTAGTTTCTCATTCTTTCTGTAAACAAATGTGAGTACATTTTCTCTAATGGATACCTTACCCTGTTTCTCTTACTGTTTGTTTCATGTCTAGTAATGGAAAGCTCTACACCCTCAAAGAAGACAAGGAACTGATAAAAAGAGTCTTGGCTAAGGTCAGAAGGCTTCCAATCGGAGGAGTTTTGATATGGAAACAAATATCGAGTCAAGGAAGTTTTAAAAATGGTGAGTTGACCCCCTGACATTACTGACCTCAATATAGGCACTCGTAGAACCTTCATATCTTAATATTTATATTTATTATTTAGCACCGCGTCTTACTACCCGTTCGGGTTATACGCTTTAAGTACTAATTACTCTAATGGATTAGGACTTGGGAAGGTTAAATTAGAGGAATTGAACCCGCATTTGAGTGGAGGGGAAGTGGAAAACCATTTAGGAAAAACCACCCCCAGTTCACCCGACCGAGATTCGAACCTTGATCTCCCTGTCCTCAGCGGTTGAGCTCAACACGACAAGCGCGTTAGCCAACTACGCCACCGAAGCGGGTCACTACAAAACACATATATCGTAATTATATAATTTTTGGGGTACGTCAGTCCCCTTGTTCAACAGAAGAGAGTAGAACACAGACTGGAGTATGGCAGCATGAGTGCGTGAATGTCTGAACTAAACCATGACAACAAAATATTACATTTTGTTCAGCTATTATTATTTTTTTATATTAGCTCAGAATTAATGTGAACAAATCCAGAATTGAAGAAAATAACAAAAACAAAGGGGGAAGTTGACCTCTTGTCTTCCAATCTTTTCTAGATTTTTATTTCTGATTGTAGCGTGTTTTTGTTGTGACCACAGGGAAGCGATCTTGGCAATCTCTTAAGACAAGATTTACCAAGTACATACAACCCAACCTGAGGAATTACACGCTGACAGAAGAAGAGAGAAACATCCTGGAACAAAGACCAATCAGATCTGGTAGGTTTACTATACTATCTATCTAGGTATCTTGTTCTGGCTGTTCTAAATTACACTAATGTTGATGTATTTTATCTTCCAGAATCATCGGTAACAGCCACAACTAAGAAAGATCAACAAGTCTCTGTCCGTACAAACTCAGCCAATAGCAACGAGGACGCTGCTCCTCCTGTTGATATTAAACAACCGCAACGTGTGACCAAGCGAAAGTTGCACTATATGAATAACGTCAGTGCGTCGCCGTATGTTGCGCTAGAAGTGCTCCATTACCCCGTCGTTAGCAGAGCTCTCTCTAGAGACACTGAGCAACCACATAGAGGTGTGAACAATCACGCACATTCTAATAGCCATGAGGATGTGTCGGCGGGGAGCGCAAAATATGTCGAGACAACAACAGGGGTTGACAAAAACCACGAACTCCCCAAAGGACCCGTCTTAAAACAATCTATTGGAACTCAAACTTTTATTTCTGGAGACCTTTGTCCTGGGTGCTCTAGGGTGCCAGACGATCACCAAACTCGAAATAGAGCGGTTGATGTGCCGAACAGAGACGTAGATTTGGTTTCAGTTCTAGAAGGTACAGAATTCATTGTTCCCGTTTTCAAATCTATTATCGGCAACCGAAACGGAAATGTTTTGTTTAACGCTCGATCCGCGAGTGAACCAACATCCGTCGAGCGTAGTGAAATTTCACCCGCCATGGTTGAAGATCGAACAAACAATGTCCATCAAGATGTAATTACATTTGAAAGAAAAGATAAATTAAACAACAGTTGTTTGGGAAATGATTGTATTCCTTCCTCGTCCCATTGTGACGTGGACAGAACTCTCCAGACGTTTTCAAATCCTCCTTTCGAGACAATTCTCGCCATGAATCCTTTAATTGTAGACAATTGTCGGGAGCAAGTCACGTTCAAACACACTTCTAAGAAGTTTGTGGCTAGTATAAAAGAAAAAAATGTCGGTAAAAAGAATAGAATAGTAACTCGTCAATTTGTGGAGCCAAGCAGGGACTCTGAAACTCCTGAGAACTTTCGCCCCTCAAGAGTGAAATACAACACTTTCAGAAATATGTTAGTGAAGAATGTGAACTGTGAGGAACTACTCAAGTCAAGGACGGAACTGGAACTGCAATGTAGCGGGGGAAGGGTTCATCACAAGGATCTGCCCTCTTCATCTTCGAATATCGCCAAGTTTGACTTGACGCAGAATGAGGTACGTAGCTGTCAACTCTGATATTAATTGCATATCAATGACCTGCTTTGATTGCTTGCAGAAGACGAGGAAATTGAGGTTAGAATCTTGTTCAGGTGTACTGGGTGGTTTTTCACTCTCTTTCTCTCTGCAAATGTGGCTACATTTCTTCACAATTCTTAATTCCTGACACATGTGTAACAAGTGTTTCATTTGATAGTCATAACTACACTATAGAGTATCGGCATTGGTCCGTGCATTGATAACAGCGCAGGACACGGCATACTGCTGCTGATAAAAAATAACCCAATAAGGTAAGGGTGGAGAAGGTTGAATTTAGAGTAAATGTGTCCACACCTGTATGAAGGAAAGAGTAAAAAAAATATCCTTGGTCCACTCGGCCAGGATTTTAACCTCACCCGTCCTGTCACCAGTTAACCAAACTGGACTGGATAGTCTGCTTTCTCACCGATACAAGTTGCATAATCTGCACAGGGGCCGGTACCTCAACCTTCAGGGTGACCAGCGAACCTGGAAACCTTGAAAACAAGGAGAGAAAAATGTGAATTTGAATAACCCTGGACCCGCCTCGGTGACGTAGTTGACTAACGCGCTTGTCGTGTTGAGCTCTACTGCTGAGGACGGGGAGATCGAGGTTCGAATCTCGGTCGGGTGAACTGGGGGGGG
>CABFVX010003184.1:0-34502 GCA_902151425.1 Timema shepardi
GATCATTATTATAAAGCTATAATTTTAAGATCCGAACATCTCATCCAAACCAATAACAAGTTAAAAAATTATGTACTGTTTTTGCTTACATTATAACAATTTGATAACCTAATGGGGATACTAGTAACAGTGTCGGACATAGCGTATTTGAGAGCCAGGGTAGGTCCTTTCTTTGCCTCTTCCAATATCATAAAAAAACTTTTAAATTTAGACATGCAAACAATGTATTATGTTTCACTCAAATATGTAAATAGTACAGTACTGTCAAAAAACTATAAAATAAGAAAAAATCTAGTCATTTAAAATTCAATAAATAAGCAATAACTACTTGAATTTATGGTATTAAAAAAATTTCAATATCAATCATCAACCTAATATTCAAAGATTCACATTTTCTGCTTTTGAGCCTAAATTTCTGTAATGCCTTCTCTGAATGATCCCATAAAAATTCAACTTAATTAAAAATCCATATTCAATTAAAGGTAAAACCAGATTTTTCAATGTTATCTGGCTTATGGAGAGTCATAATAAATTATTCTTTATCAATTTCAATTTGGAAATACTTCTTTCACATGAAGAAATAGAGATACCAAAAGTACAAATGAATCCTAACCACATGACACGCTTTACAGTGATTCACAAAAATCTCACTTCACAATAATCTCTAGAAAATACAATGCGATCCATTTATTTGGCTCTTCAACCAAGATTTTTTGATATCATTCAAATGCCTCTACTGTCGTCCAATTTATAAAACAATTTTCATCTGAAAGTTCATTGAAAATTGAGTAAAATAATTCAGAATATTCCCCCAAAGTGATTCTTTTGTCGCAACAACCAAAATGTTTGGTTGAATAACAGCGAAGATTGATAGAATTATATCCATTGCCTTAGAATTAATCCCCAAAGGTAGTGGCCCTGGAGTTAAGGAACTGCGCTCTGATTGGTTAAATGTTATCACGTGACAACGCCTCTCACTCTCTGACTAGCTGTTGGTTTTCCCCCTTCCCTCCTCCTTAACCCCCTCATCCTGACCCTGTTTCCAGTGTTCCAAACTTCCATATTATTGTCTCATTTGTTTTTTATTTAAGTTCATTACTTTTTTAGGTGTGCTCAATGGTTATTTATGTATGCTCGTTGCTTTTTTATTTGTGATCATTGGTTATTTATTCATTGGTTATTTATGTCTGGATAGAATTGAGACGGGGTATTGAAAATTTTTAATTATTTATTAGCGTGCAGTCCACGGTGTCGGGCATTCCTCCAATGACATCGCTAGGGATCGCTGGGAGCTACTTCTCTTCCCATCCGCTTAGCGAAGAGTGTAACCACCGAGCAGCTGACAGCATATCACGGCTCTAAGGCCCATTTCACGTCTACCTCACTCCCCACCCTCCTTAAAGCGCCACGGTACAGAATGAACTAATTAGACTGACTACTCCCTCGCTCTGTTAAACTGCCTTTCACTTCACCCCTCCACTCCCCTCAATTAGTCAAACCACTTCTCAGTAGGGGTCGTCAAATGTTCCAACAGTAAATTGTTATAAATTTCGAAAGAGGGTGACAACGACCTTGTTGCAGACTCATGAACCCCCAAGGCCGCTTGGTGCAAAGGTTGTGGCCTTCTGAAGGTCGCCGACTCAGATGTGCTTTACCTCGGCCCGCCAATGCCACTTGGTGCATCGGTCGTGGCCTTCTGAAGGCCTCAGATTCAGATGTGTTTTATAAATGCACAATATAGGACCAATGATTAGATTTTCCCCTTCCAGGAGTCTTACATTTAGAGGGCGTACATACAGGGATTCAAACCTATATATCTTTAGCACAGCTACTCCCTGCATCCTTACCATTTTTCCAGTGGACGAGATTTTTCTAGACCAGGTAGAATGTGTACCCACATTTGATACAAACGTCGATCACTCGTCACCGGCCGGCTAGTAACGCCTTATACTATTCGACCATATATCCAAGTTTACAAATATTGTTATAAAATGCACAATAGGTCATTAACCTTGGCAACTTTACCCCCAGGAATGGGCTATCCCGGTGTCATCATCATAATTTTGACACCCCTCCCTTACTCGCCTATGTGGTAATGGTTTTTATCCTGGTGATGTCGAAACTAGAGATCATTGACAAAGCTCTAATTAATTAAAATTACGGGCATTGAAAGACTTAAAGTGATTTATAATACTCAGTTTGGGCCGCTAATCCCCACCACAAAAGTCTACTAACATAGGTTGTTTGGTATCGTCCGAAGACATGCACGGATGTAGGTATACGTCATGAACCGGAGGAGTAAGGTAGAAATATTTCAGCCTTTACATGGAGTGAGGGAGAGTAGAAAACCACCCATAGTTCACTCGAGCGAGATTCGGACTCACGATCTCTACCGTCATAACAATATGAGTTAAACGTACCCTTGTCGTGTCAAACGTCTATGTATTAATTATGATGGTGCGATAGCGGTGATTTAGAAAATGTTCTGGAGGGAGAAATACCAACAGTTTATCCAGCAGGGATTTGATTTCCTTTTGCCAGAATTAAACGAGGTTGACATTTAGACAGCGTGCTCAAAAGTATTTAAACTACGATATCTTTAGCACTGCTAATGTCTGTTAGAATGATCGTACTTCCTTCCGAGTGCACACCACATTTGCGTAGGTGTTTTGCTAGTCGACTAGATTTTCCGTCTAGATAAATGTGTACCAGCATTTAATTTGAGAAAACTCTAAAACAATTTCACAGTTTAGTTAGCTTTTATAAGTTTGGTTTAAGGTAACGTGGCAATTACACATTTAATACACACAGAGTCAGACAGACGTTCATTTTTATTTATAAATTGTGACGGTAGATTGATACCCAAGGATAAAGTCAAAAAAGATTTAGTGCTTTTAGAATTAATTGTTTTTATTCCTTGAACCACTTATAACAACAGAAAAAATTTAATTTTAATATCATGTAATGTTCTTATCTATATTTTGTCAAAATAATATAAAGCTCAAACATTAATGCATATGTAATATTGAACTGAGTAACTTCAATTTAATGCCCACAACTATATTTTGTTGAAATAATATATAACGTTTACAATAATTGATAAGTAATATTAAATACGATTTTAAATATCATTTAATGAATGAAATATATTTTATTGACATAATATATAGCATTTACACAAAACAAATAAGCCACTTGAACAACAAATTAATTTAATGTTCACGATTATATATTGATGAAATAGTATATAACTTTTACAAAAATGTTTAAGTAATATTAAATACAATTTTAAATATAATTTAATGCTCGGAACTATAATTTGTTGAAATAATAAATAACATTCACACACAATAAGTTAGCCACTCTAACAACAAAGTAATTTAATGCACGCAATTAAATTTGGTTGCAATAATATATAAATTTACAAAAAATCTTAAGTAATATTAAATACAATTTTAAATATTATTTAAGGCTCGAAGATATATTTTCTTGATATATTAAATAGCATTTACACAAACAATTTAGCCATTTAATCAACAAATAAATTTAATGTTCACGATCATATTTTGAGGAAATAATACATATAACTTTTACAAAAATTCTTAAATCATATTAGATAAAATTTTATATCATATTTAATCTTCTAAACAATATTTTGTTGACATAATAAATAACATTCACACAAAAAATGTTAACCATTTAAAACGGAAGCCAAAATTAGAGAAAGTGCACCCACATTATGAAAGGATGGATAATGGATAGTCCATTAGAAACCCCCCCCTAAATAAACTCGATGATGTTGAAGGAATCTATACCATTTATTTATAAATTGAACACTATGCCATGGATTTGTTTAGCTTACCCTGAATATTTATTAAAACTTATAATGCCCGTTTAAAATACACACACACACACACACACACCTAGAGCTTACCATTATTTTACATGTCTAATATTTAACACAAGGAAGAATTAAGGATGAATAAACTAGATTTACTAAGGGAATGTATCTTAATTTTCCAGAGTTGGAAGTGGAAAACGATTTATGAAAATTTACCGCCCAAAATAACATTCTGCTAGATTAAACTCCACCTTACCCATAGCTGGTTTCTAAAATGGAAACTTAAACGTGATCTGGCGCACATACTAATTAAAATCACACGAACTTGACAAATATTGGCGCCATGTCTTACTACCCGTTTGGGTTTTGGGCTCAAGTACTATTTACACTAATGGATCATCAATTGGAAAGTTTGAACCCACATTTGCGTAGAGGCAGAGTGAAAAACCATCCCCAGTTTACCCAATCGAGATTTGAAACTCGATTTCTCCTGTCATGAACATACCGGTTCCTCCAAGACCTCATTAGCAATGCCGTGGGAGGAACGCCCATGTCGTGGACTGCATGCCAATAAATAAATAAGAAACTCTAACGCCCCATCACAATCCTACCCACACATAAAATAACATGAATAAATAACTAATGAGCACAAATATAAAAGACATGATCATAAATAAATAACCATTTAGCACACATACAAAATCAATTAGCACGAATAAAAAACAAATGAGACGAGAATAAACAAGTTTGGAACACTGGAAAAGGGTTCAGGAAGAGGGAGGGTGTCAGGAAGGGAGGGGGAACCAACAGCCAATCAGAGAACGAGGGGCGTTGTCACGTGATCAAATTCAACCATTCAAAGCGCTTTTCCCAAACGCCAGGGCCACTACTCCCAACTCTTGACTAAAGCGATTAAGACATTCAAGCATAGTATTTTTAATTCCTCTGGCGATATATAACCAACATCCTTTATAATCCTGACATTGTTTTTTCGAGTTTTCATTTACATTATCCCTCCATATACAATTCCTATCTACACATTTAATAGTTGAATAATGAGATTCTCTCTTCAAAATTTCATTTCTGTGATATTTAAGAAATAATTTTATACCTTGGACCATCCCAGTTCTAGATTGATTTCAATCGTTTTGAAATACTTTTTTTGTGGGATTAAGTTCTCCTAGAACTTCACATCAGAAAGAAAGGTAGCTCATAAGAAATAATCACAGAATTCTTTGCTTTCTTGATATCAGCCCATATTTCATCTTTGACGTGGTTTCCCAAAAGAAAAAGAAACTCATTCTGAGGATTTGGATATAAGTGCAAAGCATCTCTTCTACCATTGGTAATAGAATTCTTAATCCTTAAAAAAATGTATTTTTCAAAATGTGATCATATTTTAAAAGCAACTTCACCTCTTCCAAGAAGTCTCCTTTGTTTGTTGATGACCACGAAAAGTAAGATTCTGGTGGGATAGAAACCAGGCTATGTGTAAGAGGTGATGTAAGATATTTCCATTTCTTTCTCGCCTTGTCCATAGCTGCGAATTTTTACTTTATTTTGGTAGCTTCTACTATAGTATTTAAACTCTCCCTATATCCCCTCCACCTTCTACCTTGGATGTCACCCAGAACGGATCACGCCCTCTCAACATTCTCCTAGGTACGCCACTACAAACAAGATACTCAAATGGCGAAACTGATTCTGTCCCGGCATGTCGGGACCAGAAGTTTAATTCCGCCTGGGTGAAATGGGTGAATTTTTTCCTACTTCCTTTTAATCACTATTCCCCCTACCGCGCGATTATGTTAAGTAATTTAAGGTCCATTAAAATAAAAACAAAAAATAAGTGGATAATATTAAGATTGATTATGAAATTGATTAATTCTGATAATTCACAAAACTTGTTTTATCCTAACATGGTCTTACAATTTAAAAATTAAAGGAATGTCGATAATAATAATTGTTACCTTTTTATCATTTATGTACAGTACATGGAATGAGGACATAATTTAAAACAAAATCAAAACGGGTTTCACATTAGCCGTAGTTATGGACCAAAAACGTTTTAGCTAGCGTGCTACGTCAAGTGGTATTACCCCTGGAGTACGCAAATACATTTTAGGAGGTACGTAAAATTAAAAACCTTGCATATAATGCCATAATAACATTGCATAATTAGGGCATGTTTAAGGTTAAATACAAGAGACAGGGACGTTATAAACATGTGATCTGTGAGTGCCAGTTTAATTTTAGATCTACTGTAGCACCATGGCTTCTTTGGTGCTGACTGACAGTTGACGGCTTTGAAAAGTTACCAGACCAAATTATCTATCCCTTCGCCGAACCTTATGATCTGCAAAAACATGTGTTAAGCAACTGTCACTTCTGACAATCAACAATTTGGTATGTACCTAAATGTTGACTGTCAGACGTCAGCTGTGAGCTTTCAGTCAGCAACAAAGAAGATATGGGGCTATTGTAGGTTAGAAAATACGTAATGACGTATAAAGCTGAAGAGAAAATATATCCAAGGGTACGCTAACTAAAATAAGTAGAATACCACTGCGTCTATCCTAGCAGCAGATGAGCATCACACATTTGCGTATTACTATATATTCCTCTCTAGTCATCTATCATACATATCAATCATCACTGCACACCTACATGCAACTATCTCTTCTTCAGTCAACCAGCCCATAGTCAAAGAAGTATTATTCTGCACGTATTAGAAATAAATCCATTGATTACAAACAGGTTTTGAAAGTTCTTGGGTGGAAAAGAAGTAAGGTTTCCAGACCAACAAAATGGAAAAATTAGAGCACCAAATAATCTGTTGTTTTTAATTTATTTTTATGTTCCATCCCACATATTACTAACCATTCAAGCTAATCGTATATTTTCCCTTATAAAGTAGGGATGAGGATGGTATACTGTACTGTATCTAGATTTGCGTAAGCGAGGATTATACATGATTTTTGGAGGTGGGGGATCTCAGAACACCCAGCCAGAACTTAAACCCAGACCTTCCTATTAACGTAAAGTAAGACTAGATTATGTAATATTCCTAGATCGCGTACGTATTGATGTGGGTATCGTTCTGATAAGGGGTTATTATTTATAATCTAACTATTATAAATTTTACTTTTATTCTTACCTACATATTTTCCCATCTATTCTATGAATAAATGGACACCTGATTTGGTGGTCGTATGGTCTAAGGCTTCACTCTCCTATACTTGAGTATTGAAATAAATTGTAATATTTATAGTCAGATCAACATTATTTGAATGAAATTGTATTTAGAAAATAAGCTTGCAACTCCATGTGAGATTGCTTTTATATCTAAGTAACTAACTAAGATATGCCGAATAAATTCACAGCGGGCATGAAAACACTTCTATTTTTTTCCCCTAGCTCATTCTTTATCAAAATACCTGTTAAGGTTTCTTAACAAGTCTATTAACCTGTTTAAAACATTTGGCATGTTTCGGTATTTAAAATAAAATAAAATAGAACATTCAATTACTCTTTATTTTTATTTCACTTGTTAAATGTGTTTGTTTTTTAATCAATGTTCACTTTTTCAGTCACGAAAGGGTTACAGTAGAGATAATACCACCAACTAAAATGTCGGTGGGTTTACCAAAATAAAGCACTGTATTTTCTCTACTTTACATAATATCATGTCTACACATGTGATCTCGTAAGCGTATAAATGTTCGTCCAGAGTTTCACTATCATATAGTACTTGTATTTTCTTGTAATCTTCCTTTTTAAGAAGTGATACCTGGATTACAACTTATCGAAAGATCATAATTAACTAGGAAACTGTAATTTAAATTTAAAATAACTCTTATAATAATGTTAAAATTTATTGATTTCAATAAAAATTAAAAACTCTTTAATCCGCTTCGTGTTTTTTTTCTCAGCCTTCCTCCAACATCCTCATATAATATACCAGTAGTGGGGACAACCACCCATTCCTACTTGACCTTTGACCTACTTTCAGAGGTTATTTTGACCTACCGTTATTCCCCTGACCTACTTTCCTCTGCTAAAAATTGGCTCCTTCCCCCCCCACCTCTGACCTACTTTACCCCTCCTCCTACATCCATCCTGAACGCCTCACTACAACCCCCAACCCTGACATGTTGGTTCTTGGTGATTAATTATTAATTATTGTTAATTAATTAATTGGTAGGATAGAGGTGTTGGAGTTTTTATTCATCGATTAGAACCTCTCGATAGCGATGTCTTATGACGCTATAGTGGTCGAGGGCTAGAACGAGTATTGACAGGCAGCAGTGGGGACGCGCGGTGCAGTTTTAGAACCCTCGCGCATTGACAGGCAGCAGGCGGTTGACGTGCTGCGCTAGTTGAGTGTCATCGCTCGACAGAGCCATCCCTTTCACTTCCCTCCACGGACTGCCTCTCAAGAAAGCCAGAATTCTCTCCCCCCACCTCTGAGACAACCGCCCCCTCTCTCTCTCTTCAAGCTATCCAGGAAATTCCCCCCAAACCGTGAAGTTTATTAACTGATTTTAAATTAAACATCTTTGCTCCTTACAGTCATTAAAATGTAGGCTGCCGTTCATTGACTGCTGAAATTCGCCTACCGGTCGTTAATGAGCCAAGAATATCCAGTATACAGTTCAGGTCACTGGTACTACCTCACACTAGCCCTCAAGCTCACTGTAATGACCCGAGCTATTTAAGGGTAGTGAGCTCCTCTCACGACCTCCCGAGACCGTTAACCGTCGACCAAATTGACTACACATCGAGGTTCTAATCTTTAAATTATGCGTGAATTACCCGAAATATTAGATTTTTCCTGTTAAATCTTAGCTTTCTATATACTGCCGCAAGTAAACTACGCATTATTGATAATGTAAAAGAACAGCGCGTTTCTAATAAACTGCATGTAAAGGTGAAAGACCATGAAATATTTACACACACTCTGTTCGTCGCCACCAGTGGGAATTTATCTCAATTTTCCCGAGTAACTTGTCGCGGAATCAAACCCCGACCTTACCAGAAACTCAATCTTAATTACTTATGCCTGTAATAAAAATATAACATGAGTGAATAAGTGCCAAAATCATATTAGGTGTTAAAGGACAGGGGCCTCCTCGTTTGAATATACCTTCATCTGCGCGGAGGGAGGGTGGGAAACCTAGGGTGAATGAAAACAAACTCGTTGGGCAGTTTGTGACCTAGAGGTGATCTGGTGGTCTATGGGGTAGGGTGTCAGACTTCCTTGCTAGGGGATCCGGGGTGGCCGACCCAGTTCCAACTCAACATTGAGCATCTTTAAAAAAATGTAGACAGTCTAATTTATAGTACTCAAAACACAAAGAGCTGAAGTATTCAAAGATGTTTGCTAAAAGTAGAACATCGCTTAAAACATATGAATTTTGATAATCTTCCATGACGAATAGAAAAAAAATTACCTTCATCTGCGTGGAGGGAGGGTGGGAAACCCTGGATATCTAGCACAACGTCTTACTACCCGTCCAGGTGAATGTGCGATGAAAATGGAGGACCTACAGTTATAGGGGATCCGGTGTTCAATCCTCCGTGCAGACCCCTTTTCAATTTCAGTTAGTAGCTCCCCCAGCCTCAATACATATGACAGGGATCAAAACCCGGTTTCCTCCCATCTTTAGCAGTCTAGTCTATTTCGAGAGTAGCGCCTTAAGTCGTGTGGTCATTCTTTATGTTTCCAGCTATATAAAAATCCCCAGCCTCAATACATCTGACAGGGATCAAACTCTGTTTCCTCCCATCTTTAGCAGTCTAGTCTATTGCGAAAGTAGCGCCTTAAACCAGGTGGTCATTCTTTATGTTTCCAGCTATATAAAAATCCCCAGCCTCGATACATCTGACAGGAATCAAAACCCTGTTTCCTCCCATCTTTAGCACTCTAGTCGGGCACAAGACACGGACGACGAGAGGGAAAACAGGTCTCGGTACATACGAGCGACAAGGATTCGAAATGATCTCTTCGTGCAAGCGTGAGAACCAAATGAGGGAGAGAGAGAGAGAGACAGAATAATAAAGTTAGTGATGTAGCATCATTTGCGCAGGGCTGAAATGTGAAAACGGCCAAAGCTATTATTTAATATACGCAAGGAGATAAGAAGTGAGCCAGCATCTGCGTGGAAGGAGAGTGAAAAACTACCCTACAGGTCTAGAGAGAGAGAGTGGGATATAGCCGTTAAAACTACGATCAGTTGCAGGGTTTTCATCTGCAACACATTCAACTCCATCACACCTTGGCTGTTGTGAGTCAGTAAGCATGAACCGTAGACATAAAAATAGTTTTACAGGCTCACGAATAATAAGTTATTTATAGTAATATTTATCAAAACTCTCTCTAAGAAAGATGTTTATATTTATATAAGGTATTCCTAAGGTGTATTTTGGGCACACACGCTTTAAATATCTAGAGATAGTGTGTTAAATAATTCCCTTAACACAAATAAAATAATTAACCGATTTTATATTTCCATCAAACATTAATATAAATTTATAACTGTCTCAAATTAGGGTTTTGTAATGCCACAGGGACTATAAATTTGTTTATTTAATAAATTCACTAAAAATAATAGAAAGAGCTTCTATATTTCCTGCAAACCGTTAAATTAATTAAATATTGCGTTACTATCACGCATAAGAATATTTTATCAATGCATCAAGTTGTTAACACTTTCAATATATACTATTATATATGTTTTGTTTTATCCAAAGCTATTATTTATGCTTACTCCCTCATTGACACCTGGATATGGGAGTCGAACCAAGGACTTGTGACTCAACAATATATTGAGTGTATTTATAAAAGTATCCCTCTAGATGGAGCAGCGGATAAGTACATAAAGCCTCCGCGAGAGAGTTAGGATGATTGAAATATAACGGTAATTAGTTTGGGTTTGGGAGTCACACACACACACACACACACTTTATTATAGATTCCTGCTCTATTAATATAAATACACAGATAGCCATGCAGGGAAGAAAAAGAAAGCAAGATCGAAACTCGCCGAGCCACAGCTCCATTTTAATAGGAACAACTAGAAAAGCCCCTAGCTCTAATTTCATGTAATCATAGTTAAAGACAGGTGCCCAATTAATAAGTATTGTGTTTACTTCGTAGACTTTAGATTGATACCCAAAGAGAAAGTAAATGGGCTGAATTGTTTCAACTTATCCATAATATTTGAGACAGAGCTTCTAAGACAAATAAACTTGTATTGATAGGATAGGAGAGGGAGAGGTATCTCTCCAACCTATCTAGTCAGCAGCTATCTATCTATAAGGTGCCTAGTTCCTCGAAACGAATGCATTTAAATTATGATAATAGCCACACGGTATTCAATATACGTACACCCTTAATAAACGGGATAGTGCGAGGAAAGAGTTCACGCATTTGTGTGGAAGGAGAGCTGAAAATAGCTTTGGTGTTCAAACTCCAGCCAATCAGTGCCCCCACTTAAGTAATTGTACAGAAACTTCCCTACAAATTTTGAGTCTGAAATTAAGAAGGCATGCCTCATAGCACTGGAACGAAATTCCATAACGGTCGTGGGGTTGCTACGAGTTCACCCCCTGATTGAAGTCAATTGAGAAGACACTTAAAGTTACGGCAAAAATGTACTTACAACTGGTACGTGATTAGCTCGAAAAGCGGAAAAACACTATTTCTGGGTGGATAGTTATAACTTTGAAAATACGTTTACTGAATTGTAAGGACATTGCCCCTGTCTAATACTAAGACAGTTCCGATACAATCAAATTTTCATAGGAAGGTACTTTTAAATTGATGGCAAACTAATTAATCTCTAACCAAGGATTTCCAGCTAGATTTCGCGCTGTCGGTATTTATGTTCCTTGGGCTGATAATGTCATGAGATTACAACCCCCTCCTCCAAAGGAGAGAGTTGTATATAAAAAATGTACCGACATTTGCGTGAAGGTCTCTGTTATTAGTTGCAAAGTTAAGCTTATTGGTATTTAGAAAAGTGTCTTACTACCTGTTTGGGTTATACGCTAGTGGATTGGGAAATGTTTCAGCGTTTACGCTGTGCGGGAGAGAGAGAGAAAGAGTGCACAGGCAAAAATTTAACATCCCAACTTGTACCCTTCTGCGAAACCAATTGTCAGCTGCTCATTTCAAGGAGATTGTACTAGTTCGTTTAGTGTATAAGAGAATGCGGTTGTTTACAGTTTAGAGCAAGGAAAACTATATTGCTACTTAAACGTTCATTAAAAATCCTACATAATCTAACCCCCACACGTCTTAGTACCTGTACGATTTATACTGAGCCAGTGGGGGAGTCCCTGATTCAATTCCCAGGCATAAGCGAAAATACTGGTTTAGTCTGTAAAGTAACTGCCCTGTCATCTATTTTGTTCATGTTCCAGTAAAGGATTTAAAGGGTCCTGGGTTCAAAGACAGAAAATTATAATTGTCGTTTTACAAAGTGCTCGATAAAATATTCAACCAGCACTTTAGTGTCTACGATAGCGGTTCTGTATAGTAAACTATTGGTCCAGGGTTCATTTCCTGTACAAAGGCAGAAAATTATAATCGACACCTTAGACATTTATTAAATTCACGTTTAACCGCGAGTAAACATAAGTCTGTACACTTTCATTTATGATGTGTGTGTGTGTGTGTATTGTAAACAAATCCATTGGAATACTAACCTGTTTAAAATAAATATTAGAGAGATAGACAAAACCTATATGCATGCAGTGCCAAGGGACACTGGTTAGAATCCAAACAGGGGATGAAAATGAGAGTTAATCCTTCTTGGACTAAATTTTTGTGGTTGTACTAGGGTGTATTTATTAGACACCATTTGCGAAAGGTCCCGGGATCGATTCCCTACATGGCTGAAAATGTACGTTTAAGCTTCATAGTGTTAAATTAACTGTGGTGGTACAGAAGCCCCATGGCTTCTTTGGTGCTGACTGACAGCTCACAGATGACTTCTGACAGTCAAAAGTTAAGTATATACCTAAATTTTGAATGTCAGAAGTGACAGCTGCTAAACACATGTTTTTGCAGATCATTTGATTCGGCATAGGGATACGTAATTTGGTCTGGTAACTTTTTAAAGCTGTCAGTCAGCACCAAAGAAGCCCTGGGGCTACTGTAGTTGCCCTAGGGTTCAACTGCATTTATTACACACACTTTGCGAATGTTGGTTTCAGCTAAACCAATTATGTTTAGGAATATATATAACATATTATATTAATACAAAAATTATTAATCATTTTATAGAGATGTGTTTGAGGTTAAAATCTTACCAGGGTAAACTAGAGGCATTTTTTCATTGTCCCTCCACGCAAATGCTGGCTCACTTCTGTGAAGTTTGGTTTCAGCTAAAGCAATTATGTTTAGGGAAAAAATTTAACATATTATAATAATACAAAAAGTATTAAACATTTTAAAGAGATGAGATTGAGGTTCGAATCTTACCAGGGTAAGCAAGAGGCATTTTTTCACTCTCCCTCCACGCAAATGATGACTCACTTCTGTGAATTTTGGTTTCAGCTAAAGCAATTATGTTTAGCAAAAATTGTAAAATATTATATTAATACCAAAAGTATTATTCATTTTAAAGAAAAAAATACGCGCATGTTTGTAATAGTGCTTACTTTGACATGTGTTATAGTTGAATTGGGGACGGGAAATGGAGGGACGGTCCTCTCACCCCTGCTGACTAGTAGTCCCCCTCACCATACTGCAAGAGCACTGCCACCGAGCCCGGGAGACCATGCTCGAACCCTGGCTGCGGTTGAGAGAGACCGGGATCGTGTTGGCAGCGACAGTGGGACCATCTTCTGCCGCACAACCGGGATTTAGTGGCTCGGTAAATCAGGTAGGCGGTACCCTGTCAGATGGTATCCCTCTTCGTATCGTAGAAGAGAGGATTAAAACAATTGAGGCGTTTCTTTTATACTGGTAGAGAAATTACCGTACATCTTGGTGCTCCAGCAAACGATCGTGACGCATTAAGCTGGCTTGAAGAACAAATTACTAATCTGCTCCATCGGCTGCAGGGCCACGGAGTTAGCGCCGATTACCACGTTGGCTTGCTTTTGAGTAGCACCGACTCCACGCTGAGTCCTATGTACGTTTCATTTAGGCGAGCAGACCAGCTTGACGCTAAAGCGGTGCTTGATAACGTAAGCCACGTGTTGTAAAGTAATACTTTGTTTTTGAGTACAGCACCACTGTACGTTAAACTCTGTCACTCTAAAGAGCCTCGCGGGAGCGCACCATATTGTGATAAACTCGCTCCCGCCAGCACATATAGCCGTAAAAACCAAGGGATCATTATGGTTCAAAATGACGACACACTTTGCCTTGCCCGTGCATTGGTTGTCGCCAAAACTATATGTGATAATAAAAGAGAACCAGGATGCATGGATGTGAACACCTTTAAACAAATCAAAAAGGGTCGTAATATTCAAAAATACAAAGCAGAAGATTAATGCCGTGATGCCCGTGTGAATCATTTGAAGGGTGGTAGGCTCACTGAACTGAAACAATTTCAAGCATACCTCTGCAAATACAAAATCACAGTGTTTAGGGAAAGTAGGGAGAGACAGGTCCTATATGCGGGGCCTACACCCTCCGAACATTCCTTTAAAGGCTACATGGATTTGTATTTTCACGACGACAAGCAAAACTATTTTGATGTTATAGCATCCGTGACAGCTGCATTTAAGTGCTCATACCTTTGCCGCGAATGCCTAGTGCCATTTGATCATAAGAATGCGCACAAGTGTGAATCCATGTGCAAAAAGTTCTACGCTAAAGTGGTTTTTAGCGGAGGCCTATCTGTGGTTTGTAAAGACTGTGGGCGTTGGTTCACAAACCAGACATTCTTTGATAGCCACGAACGTCCCGGTTTTTGCAGAGGTCACAGGTCGGTCTGTGATGTCAAAAAGGTTTGCGAGGTATGCGGACAATTTTTCAGTTTGGAAAGATCAAATTATTCACATAGGTGTTATGAGACTTTTTGTAGAGTATGCGATTCATATCGTAATTTTGGTCATTTCTGTTATATGAAACAGGCCCTATCAAAGCCGTCACTGGAAAAGAGAAATTTCATGTTTGTATTCTATGATTTTGAATGCAGACAAGAAGCGTTTCTTCAAGGTGCGGCACCAACGTACCTGCACGAACCTAACCTATGAGTTGTGCAGATGTGTTGCAAGGCCTGCCTTCATATAGATGCAAATAATCATCTTTGCATCGACTTTGGGGGCGATAGGACTCGCATATTCAAGGGTGATACCATAATGGCCCAATTTTTTTAAATTTATTGTGCAAATTAAAGCTTCAAAATTTAAGGATGTAACCTTCCTCGGCCATAACGCAAAATCCTATGATGGAAATTTTATTTTAAAATATATGATGGAGGTTAAAAAATGGACTCCAGAACTTATAAATGAACGGTGGGAAAATCATGTCCATGCGTTACAGCCCACTCCACTTTATTGACTCACTGAACTTTCTCCCAATGTCGTTGTCCAAATTGCCCAAAACATTTTACTTGGACGAGTCTTTGGCTGAGGGACATTTCCCCCATTTTTTCAACCAAAAAGAAAACGTGGGGTATAAGGGTCCCTTCCCGCCAAAGGAGGACTACGGCATCGGCGAGATATCAGTTGCGGGAAAGGAGCACTTTGAGAAGTGGTATGACGCGTTGGTCAAAGAAAATTATGTCTTTGATTTTAAACGCGAGTTGGAACTGTATTGTGGGAAAGATGTAGAGATCCTACGGAAGGCCTGTCTGAAGTTTAGAGACATGCTCATGGAGAAATCAAAGGTGGATCCTTTCAGAGAGGTGTGTACGATAGCTGGAGCGGCCATGTTGGTTTACCGAAAAAGTCATCTTAAGGAGAATACTATCAGTATTATCCCTAACGGTGGCTATCAGTGCGCAGACCAACAGTTGCACATCGCTGTACAATGGCTCTGCTAGGAGGGCCATCAACGCGGTAACTCTATTCTTCATGCGGGTAACGGCTGGGAGGAATATGTGTTAGGGCGACGTGTAGATGGTGTTGTTAAAGCTGGAGATACCACCATCGTCTTCCAGTTCTGGGGCTGTTATTGGCACGGGTGCCCTCTCTGTTAGCCTGACAGGACCACGCCTATCAAAAATAGTCCCCACGAGACCATTGAGACGCGTTATGTAGCGACCATGGCTTGTGTTTAAAAGTTTAAGAATGTCGGCTACACGGTCGTAGAGATGTGGGAGTGTATGTTTAATGCGATGAGGTGACCTCACTGACGAACTTCAGGATTACGGTCCGGGAAGCTACATTAGCGCCTTTGTATTTGGTGCTCCCAAAATGTACGCATACCGCGTTTGTGTTTGTGGCGATCCTGCCAAAACAAAAACGGTGTGCAAGGTTCGCGGGATTACCATAAACTATGGCAACCGGAACGACGTTAATTTTGAAGTTTTGAAAGCGATGGTTACTGAACAGGCTGCGGAAAGATATATACAGATACCGCACAAAATTGTAAGAAAAGGTCTTGCGACTGTATGCACCGTTTCGCAGACTAGATTCTACCAGCCCGTGTACACCAAACGTCAGATAACAGATGATGATAATACGTTGCCGTTTGGGTATCAGAGTACTTGTAAACGCACTCGCCACAAATAAAAGGTGATCATTTAGACGGGCTGAATAATCATCTTTTTTTTCTTTCACTCTAGACAGTTCCACTGACATACCATTTTTCAAAGATTTGAGATTTTTTTTTCTGCATGAAAACAAGCATATTTTTATGCACCCGGGTTTATTTTTTTATATTTTTTTATTTACCAGTATAGTACTCCGCCTACCTGATATTTTCTAGTCAATTTTTTGTTTTAATTCTAGTCAACTGTTTTAATACATATTTATTTCAAATATAATAAATTGCTTATATGTATATTTAATTTCTTTCTAGTCAAATATAATAAATTGAATGTATATATATATTTTTAAATCTATTCAAATATATAATAAAATGTTTGTATATATATTTATCATATTTAGTACCGAGACCACTATTCCCCCTATATTGTAAATATTCAAAGTATACTTTTCACTGTGTGTAAATAAAACCAGTTATGATTATACAAATAATTATATATTGTAAATATTCACAGTATACTTTTCACTGTGTATATACTTTTTTATTACTAAATAAATATTGTAAAAATTGTTATATTTGTGTTTTAACGTCTACACCCGCACTTCCCTCCTATCCTATAAATACAAGCTCATATAGCTTATACGATCAGTCTCAAACATTATGGACAAGTTGAAACATCCATTTTCGGCCATCGTAAGCGGCCCTTCCGGCTGTGGAAAATCACATTTTGTAGCAGACTTTATCCGTCACTTGGACACAATGTCTGACGTTAAATTTGATAAAATCACCTGGTATTATGCTTTATGGCAGCCGGGGTTCGAACAAGACGGGACAAGTCCCCGCGTCATATTCTGTAAGGTTTTGCCGGAAATGGATGACAACTTTAATGACTCTCCACAGCTGATTATCCTGGACGAACTAATGCGTGAAGCCAACGAAGTGGTCGTCAATCTTTTCACCAAAGGATGCCACCATCAAAATATTAGTGTCATGTACCTTACACAAAATATATTCCATCAGGGCAAGGGCCAAAGAGACATTTCCTTAAACGCCCATTATATTGTGCTTTTTAAAAATCCCCGGGATAAAGCACAGATTCAACACTTTGCACGACAAGTGTGTCCCGAAAATCCTCGTGTTTTGCAAGAGGCTTACACGGATGCTACAAGTACCCCTCACGGCTATATATTGTTAGATTTCAAACAAGGTACGCCAGAATGGTTCAGATATAGGACCTACACAAATGTCGGGTGCTGCGTGTACCTACCACGCAAAAGCTATAAAAACACCGACACTTCCCGTTTACAGATCATTTCATAACCATGAGTCCCAAAGTGCTGAAGCAGGCCCCTCTGCTACGTGCGATGTATCGCATGAACCCTCAACAACGTGTCGCCTTGATGAAAACGGCCGACAAGAAACTGGTTGACTCTGTTTGCGAGTGTGCCTACAACACTTTAAAAGGGCGGGTACCGCTGAAAAATGCGCAGAAGACAAAGTTACGTGCTCACAAGCAGGTGTTGCGCAAGCTGGTCAAACGAGGAGAGTGCTGGAAGAATAAGAGACGACTACTCGTTCAGAAAGGAGGAGCGATCTTGCAGTGCAGTGCTAGCAGTGAACTCGATCTCTTTTCCGTGCCATCCTCTCAAACCAGTCTTGAAAGCGGGCAATGACTCCAGTACAAACCTGTCTCTTCCCTTACCGATGATTCACCCATCGAATTTATCATTACTGGACAAGGCGAGTTCTATATCGATCTTTCCCAGACTATGCTCTATCTCAGGGCGGCCATCATTAAACCCGACGGTGGCACTTTCACAGAGATGTATCAGATCGCTCCCGTCAACAAATGGTTGCATTCGCTATTCACCCAGGTGGATGTGTTTTAAACCAAAAACTAGTCTCACCGCCCAGCATCACGTATGCCTATAAAGCGTACATTGAGACGCGTCTCAATTACGACAGTGAAACCAAAAGAACGCATTTGACTTGCGGTCTGTGGTTCGCAGATAGTCCCGGAACCTTTGAGGAGGTTAACGCCAACAACAAGGGATTTGAGGCCCGTCGCAGTCTCACCACAAAAAGTAAGACGGTGGATCTTTTGGGGTATCTACACGGTGAACGTGTTTAACCATGAGAAATACCTTTTGAACGGCACCGAACTCAGAGTAAGGTTCGTCAGTTCCAGAGACGGGTTTAGACTTATGGCGATCCCTGAACTCCCTCAATTTAAGGTTCACATCGTTGAAGCGGGCCTTCTAGTGCGACGAGTCAAAGTAGCACCTTCCATACTGTTGGCAGACGCCAAAGCATTAATCGTCAGTCCCGCAAAGTATCCCATCACCCGTGCGGAAGTAAAAACACTCACTATTCCTACGGGAGTGCAAGGGAAATCGCTGGACAACGTATTCACCGGACAGTTACCCAAGCGCTGCAATCGTGGGATTTTTGTCAAACGCCACGTTCAACGGAGACGCCACCAATAACCCGTTCAACTTTCAAATGTACGGCATGAACCATTTTTCACCGTACGTGGACGGGGAACAAGTACTGTCGAAACCGTTACAGCCCGATTTTTCAAACGGACATTATGTCATGTCCTAGCACACACTGTTTTCTGGAACGGGTATCCATTTCATGAACGAGGGTAGCGACATCTCACGAGAAGCCTTCCCCGAGAAATATCATCTCATGGCTTTCGATCTCACGCCTAATCTGTCCGCCCACATGACATCGCATTGGAATTTGACGAGGCACGGTTCTCTGAGCATCGAAATGAGCTTCACCAATGCTCTCACCGAAACCGTCAACTGTATCGTGTACGGGGAGTTTGCCAACATCATCACCATTGACAAGGATAGAAACGTTGTGACCTATTATGGAAGTTAATATAAACGGTTTCCAACCCCTTACCCTCTCATTTAAGCCATGGACGTCATTGTGGATTTCCAGAGCTTCATCGACGACAACAAAGAGTTTATCATCAAGGGACTGAGTGTTTTATCTGTATGCGGCACATTACTTCAACAATGGTTGTTAAAACCCCCATATGCTATCGAGGGACATTCCACCATTGCCCGAAAGAAAGCCGACTATATAGTCAACAATCTGCACGTTATCACCTGGGATAGCGGTGATGTGGATTACAGCCTGCTCGAATCCCTCATCTCCCGTGCCATAACGCGTGCAGAAACCTTCTACGTCAAGGTGGCTGAAAAGAAAAAGTTTCTAGTCAAATACACGTCTACACCCATCGTAGATCTGTACGACAGAGGTTGTTCGTCACTGAAAACACTTAAATTGGGCCGCACCATGTGTATGGCGCATAGTTCTGTATGGAATTTCTTCTCTGCCTCTATCGTCTGGGGACTTCGAGATTGGATGATTGAAGATGGACACGGATACCATAAGACGTGCGCTGAAAACAAGCCCGTGGTTCCGTTCTGTAGGGTCGGGTGTTTTCTCTGCTGATCAACTACCCGCAAGAATAGCGTGACCTGCTACTCTAGTCATCAACACCGATCCACACACGAAACCTGGGACGCATTCGGTCGCCATCTTTATCGACAAGCACGGCGTGGGAGAATACTTAGACAGTTATGGTTTTCCACCGCGTATAAATTCACATCTGGCATTTATACGCTAAAACAATTTTCGCACGTCCCATAGCACGCTACAACTTCAAAGCATCGCATCAGACGTTTGCGGCCATTACTGTCTCATGTACCTTCTCTATCGCGCCCAGAACATTCCGATGAAAAACTTTCCAAAACCTATTCTCACCCACCAATCATACAGCCAACTACACTAATTTGGTGAGATATTACAATAGATTTTTCAAGACTGTAGGGGCATGCCGCCCTTCAAGATGCGGTGTCCAGGCGGCGTGCGCCTATAAAAAGGGCGTGCCGGCCATAACTGATAAACAGCATGGAAGGTCAAGACGTTTGCGGCAGCAAAGCAAAGCCGGTGAAGCTACTCACCATCACCAGTATTTTCAACACATTGTTCCCGCTGGATGGAGTTGACGCCAAGTGATTCATCGTCGGCATGAGCGTCAAGAACAACTTTACGCCCTATGTCCAGCTAGAGAAATGTGGTGGGAACTGCGCCGTGCTTAACCGTACAGAGTGGCAAGAACTGGGCAGCTACAAGTCGGTCATATCAAAGTTTTTCAGCAACACGAAACCTCCTCATAAGATTAGTCTGACTAATCACTAAATCTCTCTGAGATGCATGTGCGGTGACCGTATGGTCGTCATCAACGAGAAACAAGACGCCGGAATCAAACGGGTCACCTATCTAGCACCTAGCTGGGCGCGTCTTTGTGAGGTGTGGGACCTAATCGACTTCGCCATCGACCGACGGGCTATGTGGTCGACACCCGTCGCACGCTATTGCAACAATTTGATCGACACGCTCGTCGTGGGTGTATGCGACACGCTAACAGAATCGACGGATGTCATAGACCTATAACAGCCTGCGGTGGTAACACACATTAAAAACCTGGATCTTATCAGTGCTACCTAACTATACACGTCAAGTCGTTGGTTTGGACTATTACATGCTGGATTTTGAACTAAAAACAATTTTACTAACGCATCTAAGAAACACAGTAGAAAAACGTATGAACGAATATATGCGTCATTCCTGTAAAAATATATAATTGTGCTGTTTAATAAATATATGTATATTTGTAATATCTGTGTTTTATTTACTGAGTGTCCCTTACGAGTCCCAACTTGTCTTGGCTACCCGCAAACCTGGCGCCAGGGAAAACCCCTTTGCCCAGGGTCAATGAACATTCTTGTCTCAACTTGTCTTGTCTGCCCGCCAACCTGGCGCCAGGGTTGCGACATAACACTCAATGATTACGTCATTGAGGTCACGATCTCTTCTTGTCTTGTCAAGCCGGTAGACTGGCGCCGGGGTTGCGAAGGAGGAAGGGGTCTCAAGGCAGGTGAACCGATTACCACACTCTACCACCGAGCGCCATAAAGTGTGGTTCATACTTCTTGTTCCGGGACAGAGCCTTGTGACAGAAGAGCCAATGTTCATTATACCCCTGATAGCCGTAGCTCTAGGTTTGTGCCACTGCCTCATGCTCCCCAAATAAACTACAACGCTCTAAAACTCCAACACCTATATCCTACCAACTAATTAATTAATTAACAATAATTAATAATTATTCAGAAAGAAATACTCGTTCTAGCCCTCGACCTCTATAGAGAGAGAGGTTCTAATCGATGAATAAAAACTCCAACACCTCTATCCTATCAATTAATTAATTAAGTAACAATAATTAATTATCAATCATTAATAATTAATCACCAAGAACCAACTTTTCAGGGTTGGGGGTTGTAGTGAGGAGGTCAGGAGCGTGGCAGGAGGAGGGGGACGGAGGCTTTTTATAGCAGAGGAAAGTAGTTCAGGGAAATAACGGTAGCTCAAAATGACCTCTGAAAGTAGGTCAAAGGTCAAGTTGGAACAGTACGCCGTACTAGACTACTCCTATGTTTTCTTACACCCCTCCCTTTTTATAATGTAGTTCTTTGAATGTTATGTAAATGTGTTTGTATTTTGCTTTAGTATTAATATACATATTATGTTGTCATTCGAAACTAATAGTAATTTAAACCCCGTATTATTCGAGTTTGTTGGCTATTAGTTTACAAATCGCATCATATTAGTATATTTTTTCATTACTGTGCACCCTACATGACAGGAATGAAGGGGTGGGGTGCAATTAAACGTTACTTAGTAACACGAAAAGCATACATTTTATTTTCAAAGGGCACAGTACATAATAGTAGCAGAGATCACTGTTTATTACTGGAAATTGGCTGTCCATTCACTAAGGCGTAAAGTAGCCAAGCTAAAGTGAAATACACCTTATTATTTCCTTCAATTACAATAAACACTCGTTCAGCATTTAGAGAGCTCGGAAAATGTAGTGAACACTCTGCCCAATACTGCCTCGGGCAGCCGTCCATATATCTGTCTTACAAGAACAAAACATTAGCACATGCAACCCATTCGCATGAAGTGCAAAGCAATATAGATAATCAAAAATAATAAGGTAGGTGTACATTACAGAACGTCAATAAATCCATGACGAGGGGGCAAGTATCCCGTCTAAAGGGACCAAATTGAGACCAGAATTGGCGGAGCCAAGACGGTGGAGTACTAACTCGGTGCACTCAGACGGAGAGACCATATCTATAATTCGGAACAACAGTTAACTAGATAACTGGGCCGAACGGTCCGCCTAATCAGGCCTATAGTTATGTCGGCCACATTCAAGGTAGGCGGGTAGGTGCTCACATACACAATAATCATAACCATACTTATAGTCGCCCATACGCCTCAGTGTTACTACATATATATCATTATCTGGTACTCAATGTAGTTCCTCCATACTAGGGCAACTGAATAACCTATCTAGTGGCTACCAGATATAGTGACACATAAATATAAAAATACACGAGGAATCTACTAAAATCTCACAAAACACGAATGTTAACTAATCTCATAACTCTTAGCACTTTTAGTACTCCATGTGAACTCGCCCTCAGTTTGGATATTACAGAAGCCCAGCTCTGAAATAGCTGTCAATAGGTTCATAGTGAGAGTGCGTTACCAGAACGTTCACACGCACCAGTAAATAGATCGTCGAACTGAGGTAGGGCTAGGGAGCCTAGCTTGTGACTAACCTTCTTCCCCTGGTAGACATAGCAACAACACCTTTTTTACTCCTATATCAGGCGGCAAGCTGTGAAGGCAGAGTGGAGTCTGGTAAGCAGGTCCTTGCACTCTAAGCGAGTACAGTCCAGCTGGCCCCGCGGCACTCTGGCACGGGACAGTGAGTGAGCGTGCCGGGTTGTACCACAATGGTATAAGACGCGGTGTCGACTAGTAGCGTGGCTGGTACGAACGATGCGTGGAGGACAACGAGTAGAACCCACATCATATCAGATGCAGACGTCCAGCTGGTTCTGCGGCTAATTGGCACGGTACAGTGAGTGTGCGAGCCGGATTGTACCAACATGGTACCGGGCGCGGAGTCGGCCGGGGGTACCGCTTTGGTACCAAGTGTAGATAAACATAGTCGCTGGATGGAGTGCAGTGTGGATGAAGGGGAGTCAGAACCACACCATGTCTGATGTAGCGGATGGTCAGTAACCCAATCCAATGCGGCGAGGGCTAGCTGCCGCGACCCATGGTTTGCCTTCCACGGGTGCCCATGCTCTTTAACAAGGTCTTTTTGTACCAGTCGTACTGCTGGTAGACTAGGCCGAGCGAGAATCATACACACAGTACTCGGTCAATACAGAAGTCACATCCATTGATGTTATGTTATAGCAGTTGACTATTTTTCAATGTAGTACTAAGTAAGATGGCCCTGACCCTGGCAGTCGGACCATACGGCGTGTCCAGAGATAGGACGATACGTTGAGCTCGTCCAATCTCGGGAATACACTTGATACTATATCTCTTGGACGGACCGAGGAGTCGATCCTGTGTCTTCATGGGACTAAACTGCGCCTGCGTGAGCAGTTATAAAAAGGAGAGGGGATAGAAGAAACATAAGAAAGTCGACTAAAGCGCCTCTCCCATGGAAGAACAATTTAGGACAGTGAATCAATTGAGAATAGATGAAGATCTTGGCGTAACGTAATAGGGGGGCTTGAATATGGGGCCTCCAAGGGGGGACAAGTTTGGAGGGTTGCAGATTTTACATTAAGGGTTTTATGTAATCATTTATTTGTGAGAGCTAATGATAATTAGCTCGGCACAACTGGAACGAAAATCTCTAATAACTTTGTTTTGCATTCTTTTTGTGTTTGAAACTATTTTCTTCTTTAATTATAAATGCATCACATAAAGCCAACATATTCCTTTGCGTTGATATTATATTTCTATATATAAAATGTTACTATCTTTGCTCATATAAATGTCTTTTTGAGATTCATAAATATTAATTTATATAGATATGAGAAAATATATAGTTGAATATATATTTAACTAAAAAGTATATATAAATCTACTTTAAGTTAGTTTAATGCCTAAACAAATATTACTAGTGTATTGCATTATAATTTTAATTCCTTACTGAATTAATTCCAAAATATTAACGTAAGACCCAGATGAAAACATAAATTTCTGCTTATAGAGCTGCAATAAATGCACGGGTGGACTAAACGTTAAGATTGTCTAGTCTGGTTTGCCAGTAATGGGAAAGTATAGGTACAAAGCCCAATCTGGTTTACTGACCAAAAAAAATCTAAATGGTTTCCAGCTCTCGCTTCACGCATTTCCTCTAAATTCTACCTTCCTCATCCTAACTCTAATAATGTTGTTAGTTTCGCATATATCCAACGAGTAGTAAGAATCAATGCAAAAAATTAATTAATTAAAGCTCTTCATATTAAAAAATCAATTAAATTAAGCTCTTCATATAAAAAAAATTATTAATATATATATATATATATATTTGTTTTAAATAGATAAATCATATTAAAAATTTTTTTATTAAAATAAATTTTTTAATATGAAGAGCTTTAATTAATTAATTTTTTGCATTGATTCGATATATATGTATATATATATATATATATATATATATATATATATATATATATATCGTTTGCATTTCCTTCTTTGAATACATATTTTGTAGTTCTTTATGTACACTTCATTTACCCAGAGTGGTAGAAAACTTACCTTGCTTGTGTGTAATTTTTAGCCATACACAGAATATAGGCCTGCATGTAATTAGGAATGATGTCACTATTAGACACATCATGAAAAGCTTTGTATCAATGGAGAAAATAGGCCTATGTGAACAAGTAATTTAGTAGATACCAATAAGGCTAGGACACATTGGCAAAGAAAGTAAAAAAAAGTAGAGTGAGGGAACTAAGTGACAGAGTACATTCTTCCAAGCCTATCTCCATTGTTTTTAAACATGATTTGAAGTACGCACCTGCAGCCAGTTAATAATTTATTTCTACTCTATAGGTAACTAAACAATAATAATTGTAACATTTGACAATGTAAAGCTATAAATATTGTTATATGTATTGTTTGATATATATATATATATATATTACTCCTGGAGAGCTCAGTGGTAAGAGTACTGTCATACTGAGCCAAAGGTCCCAGGTTCGATTCCCGCCAACTATAATAGTTTTTTTTTACCGCAGCGTCTTACTACCCATTTGGTTTATACATTTATGCACTAATTACGTTAATGGTTTTTACGGATTAAGGGGGATATATTTGGAGAAAATGTAACCACATTTGCGTAAAGGCAGAGTGGAAAGCCATTTTTAAAACCCACCATCAGTACACCTGACTGAGATTCTAACCTTGATATCCCCATCATCGGCAGTCTATTCTACTGCAAGAGTAACGCGTTAGACCATGCAGCCACCGGAGTGGGTTAGCATGTCTAATTACTCCATCAGTGAGATGATAAGAATTCAGTCAAAATTCTTCTAGTTTGTAATAAAGTGAGCGTTAAGGGTGCTACATCGTAGAGCATTGAGACGAGTTGCTGAAGTTTAAAAATTCCACATTATTTAAGAGGTTCTTTGATAAGATTTAAGAGCGTTTTCAACCAAGTGTAGGCACAATATATTAGCTGGTTTCTGACAAGATAAAAATCTTTAAATTTTGAGTTTTTTTTTATTTCAACGAAGCCTTACGCAAAAATTTGTACTTGTATTATTAAAGAAAAAGGTTAAAAACCTGGATCTAGCCTTCCCCTATCAAATAAAGTCATGTTTTAATAGGGTTGCAACAGAAAGTTTTAAGATAATGTGGGATTGCTTTATAGGGTTTTATATAAGTTATCACACCTTATTTAAAACGATTTAAACTTAAAATTTCAACTTTTTAAATGCTCAAAACTTTTGCCTACATTTTGATGAAAAAATGAGTAAAAAATATCAAACCACTTCATAAATTAAATCCAGGATTTCTAAACGTCTGCAACGCATCTTAGTGCTCTCCCATGTAGCACCCTTATTGTTAAACGTTAGTGGTGAATGATTATATTTAATCTTCTTAAGGTGTAAATTTGTTTAACATTAGAAAAAAAATGTTTTATGGCATTGAGACTATGGATTGGATTAAATAAACCACATATTATTGAAATACTGACTTGCAAATAAAGAGTGTTCTAAAATCAAATCAACTCTTGTTTTGTTTAAATAAACAATTATATCTAAAAATTCAATGTGTTATTCATTAATTAGTTTTGGGAGGATAACACAAGAAATTTTTCGGGTAAAATATGTCAATAACATAGTTCCCAAACCCTTGGACGAGAGAATGAGCTGAACTCCGTATAAGAATACTTTGATAGTTATAATAACTTTATTTCTCAACCAGAAACTGTCCCTTATCTTAAATATAGTATTTCAACTTATAATACTCGTACTTCTAGCTGTGAAGATGTATATACAGTTTTATAACTAAGATTATATCCCTCAAGGTAAGTTGTGTCTGGGTTTTTTTTCCCTTTCTTTTTTACAATCCTAAAACGTCATGCTTTTGTATTCAGAAAGGTAGGGTGAACATTTCTACTGTTCGGTTATCTAATTATATTTTAACATTCTACACAGGTATAGTGACAAAGTTCATTGCAAGATGTTTTCTTAAAATAGGAAGAGGCAGAAATAATTAGACGAGCTATGCTGAGGAAAATGATGAACAACATGGGAAGGTTTGCCTGACTTCCGGTGGAACTCATCTGAGTGACATCTTCAAAAAATGAAAAATTGTAGTATTTAGTTGGCTTTTATCTAGCTAGTGAATATTTACTTTTCAATTAAATTGTTAACTATTAAGTTACTAATCGTTTGATTGTCTCAACGCCAGATATATTGTCTAATTTTATGGCTGTATAGTTTTCCTATTTATTTTTATGTCACACAATTTTAATACTTTGCAAGATTTTTTTAAAAATATAATCAAATCGAAGAAATGTAAATCATATTTTAAGTTATTTTACAAAATTTATTTCAAAATACTGTTATAATATTAAACAATAAATGCAATCTAAAACCCTTTTAGACTATTTAAAGCTATACAAATTAAAAAAAAATCCAGTCATAGATCTCGAGCCACGTTACTATTGCTACACGATTTTGATTTTACTTCAAGGACATTATTAATTGAATAGATTTCTTGTGGAGAATCAATGTGGTCTTATATTCCTAGATAATTAAATGATGTGAACCCCAGATTGGATTCGTCTGTGTTTTGTTTAAGTTTCAATATTTTATTTTCTACTACAAATTGCTAGTTTTCCTAACACTAACCCTTCCTAATCCCTTTGGGGCTACCCGGACATTTTATAACTTTTTATTTAGATATATTGTTACAAGGCATTTATCAAAGAGGTTTGATTTTTCATCATTATAAACACTTGGGTCTCAAGTTTATTCAATACTTTCTAAATACTTATATCCTATTGATAGTTTATTGATGTTATTGCTATTGACCCAAATTCAGAGGGGCCTGATTTAATCTATTTTTTATGAGATAAGTATATATTATTTTTCTCTGATAGTTTTGTAGCCTCATTATAATATAATCAATATATGCTACTAATATCCCCTTTAACGTAATAATCTATATTAGTTTCAACCTATTACTAAAAAAACAAATATTTACATTTTATATTTCTGAGAGGAAGAGTATTTCCGTGATGTCCCACGAATCCTAAAGCGAGTAAAATATTGGATGGGATCCATTATTTGCTAGGCAAATATAAGGTAATATTACTTTATGTTAGGATGGTAGGGAATGCGAGTTAACGGCAGTATTTTTGCAGTTTTAATAACAAATATATTTTTTATCTAAAATAAATCAAATATTTATCAAGTAGAAATATAGAGTTTAATTTTCTTCACATGGTAACAACAGTCGTTGAATATCTGTCAATGGTCTCCTGGAATTAAATAAAAACTTTTTCTCTTAATTTAAAGAGTGTATCATCAAATGCCAGTATTTCCATGACATATCCAAGAAATGTTGATATTAAAATTTTTATAAAATTAAACCCTATGTTTCTATTGGAGCAATATTTTTTTATTTTGGCTAAAATAATTGTTTACTATAAAAATCTTCAAAAACACTGACCTTTTATCGCATCACCTTCCATCCCACTTTCTTATTTTATTATTTTTAGCACCGCTTCTTACAACCCGATCAGGTTATACACCTATTTAATAATTAATCTAATGTGTGAGGGATTAGGAAAGTTTTAATTTAGAGGCAGTGCACCCGCATTTGCGTGAAGGGAGAGTGGAAAACCATTTAGGGAAAAAACCTCAGTGCACCCGACCGGCATCGAGCCCCGATCTCCCAATCTTCAGAAGTCTAGTGCATGTTAGAGCATGCGGTCACCGAAGTGGGTGATACCCCATTTTAATGCCAGGTCTCTACCGTAGTTCGGATTCCACGTTAAACTGTAGGTCCTCCATTTCAGCTCACAATCACCCTACCATTACACATTAGCGTAAGTGCGTATAACCCGAACGGGTAGTAAGACGCGGTGATAATAATAATAATAATAATAATAATAATAATAATAATAATAATAATAATAATTAGATAATGTTTTAACTATAGTGATTTTAAAAATATATTATAGGGTGATATTATAATTTCATTAGTTTGTTTGGCATGCGTAACTTTCCATTTTTAAATGCAAGCTTATACAATACAAACTATTAAATTAGTCTCCCCCTCGAGTCTAAAAATGAAACCTCCACACCCTGAGTTGAACTCGGGTTTACCGTAAGAGTACAAAGTTGGCATCTCGCCATGTCAGCTGGTCTCCAAATCCTCTCCAGTATTTGATCGATGATATTACGTTTTCACCATTAAAAAAAACTTAACTGCCAGCTTTAGTCCTGGTGGCACAAAATGTGCAATTTATTACATAGATTTTATTTTAACTTCAAATTTATTTTTGTTTTAATCCAATTTTAAAACCAATGCCAATATAAAATGCCTCTACTGAGCAGGTCAATGGAGTAACATATTGATTAAATCTTACCATAAATGAAATAAACAAGTATTTCAAGTGCCCGCTGTATAGCCTCACTCATTTAATTTTTTATTCAAACTGATAATACAGCGTACAATAATATTTTACATTTATTGTACAGTACGTTCTAGAATCAGTTCACGATATCGGCGATAGCCATTAAGCTCAGATAAGCTCGTTTGGTTTAATTATGTTATATTTTAATGATGTTTGCTGGGTAAATTCAGGTTTAGGTCCAGTCATTTAACAAACATATATAGGCGTAAAATGATAAATACTATTTGGTCCAAATATAAGTAGCATTTTATTATATAGCTTTTAAGCTAAAAAATATACATGATTCTAATGGTATGACAAAATGAACAGTTTATAATGTATTAAGTCAGGTGGAAGCAAACTTAAATTTAGTCCTTCCAAATTCCAGCATATACCAAACACTTCTCAAATAATATTTTAGAGTTTATTTTTATTATTTTTCTCTATAAAAATTTAATCAAATTAATCGTCTCTTACTAAGCATAACCGGAAAATTATTATTATTTTTGAGTGGGAAAACATTACAATATTTCAAAATGATTGTCCTTGTAAAGTGCATTATTAATCGTTAGGACTATCTACAGTAGATACTGTATATAACAATATTATGTCCTAAAGGGGTCATGTGTGCAATGAGGTTTGATAAACCCGTTTACATTAATGAATTCAAAGTGTCTATTCCCTTGAAGCTGTTTTAATAGTTATATCGTATTTCATTTTCAATCCTTTTATCTTTTTAGTCTGAAATTAATGGGTTTACTCTACCAACGCGTTTTAATACCCCCTACCCTCCCCACCTTGGGCTAAACGCAATTTTTGAAATAAGCTTATGTGTTAGAGATAAGTAAGGTATAATTTAGAGGAAAGGCACCCCTATTAGCATTAAAGAAGAATGGGAAACTACCTGGTAAAATGCTCAGTACACATAGGCGAGGATTGTTACACCAACTTAACCGTTGCAGGCAAACCAGATTAAATGCGCCTTGCATTAATTCTGCGTGTCCATGTATGAGAGTGGAATTAATTCTAAAATAAACTAATTTAAATATTATTTTTTATAATAAAATATTATACAAACACTTAATTTAATTAGCCATAGTTCGTATAATGGTCAGAGTTCTTGAATAAAGATTTAAAGGTCCCGGGATAGATACCCGAAGCTTCCAAAATTTATCTGTGAAGCAGTGGTTCTGGAACGGGGTCAAACACAGCCTCGTAAGGACAGACGAGGATCTAAATGAATAAAGAAGTAACAATTCCGGTTTGGAAAACTGAGATTAATGATTTGAGGGCTCGTTATGCTGACCATAGACACCCTCTATCCGCAAATGTTGACACTATCATCGCTAACGACGGTGGCCACTCATTCGGTATAGCTCACTTGCAGTATCACTTCGTGGAGTATATTTAAGATAAGTGTGTGACCATAAAAAACCACATGTAGCCAAGTTTGAAAACATATAGTTTTTAATTTAAATTTTTGTCCTATTTTGTTTTACAATAATTACAAATGATTCTTTTTGTTATATTTTTCACTATTAAAAATTCAACTTTTTTTAAATCTAGAACTTGAGTTTTCTGGAAATTTGTTTTTAGTGACACATTTATTATATTATTTATGATACTCTTTTTTTTATTTGACCCCATTGTCAAGTCGGTTGAATTATTTTTAAATCGTGTGAGAAAAGGTAGTTGATTGATGATAAAAGCCAATATCCTCCATAAAATTAATGCATGTGAGTCACTTTTTGAATATATTTAGTGACGATGTCATTGATGAGGATAGCTTTACAGAAAAATAACTTTGATTAAAATGGCTTTGGAAACAGGAATTGTGTCACTTTCGCAATAGACGTGATTAATGGTGATGGGGTTGTTGGGGTTCAAATACAGGTTGGGTGTACTAAGATTTTATTTCTTCTAAATATATTTTACTCTTCCTCTACCTCTCTTATCTCTGTGTAATTAGAGTAAATATGGGTATATCCCTTGATGGATAGTAAGACATAACTTTGCTGAAATAGCTATGATTATTTTTAACACGGAGTTTTATGTCCTGGTCAGGGTATACCCACACGTACTAACTACGCTAATGAGTTAGGGAAGAGAAAGATTGAATTTAAAGAAAGTGTACCCGCATTTGCGTGAAGGGAGAGTGGAAAACCCTTTTATAAAACCATCCTCAGTACACCCGACCAGTATTCGAACTCTAATCTCCATCTTATCGACATTCTAGTCTATTGCAAGATTAAAGCCTTTGACCATTCAGCCACAGAAGCAGATCCCAAAATTGTTAAATTTTGAAAATATAAGGGAAAGTAGCCAAAATGGCATTACTTTTTAAAAATCAACGTATAAAAGCCAAATGACATGACTTTGTGACGAATTTTCAAGTTGATCAGCAACTGTTTTATTTTTTCCCAGTTTATTGGCTATTTGAAGAGATTTCTCTCCTTAATTTTCTGGAGCTTATTTTGTATGGGCTCAAAGTCAAAAGCTCAGCTCTTTGGGCACCTTTAATCTGTATTTTCCCTTGTTTGGCTGTTGAGCGTGGCAAAGGGTTTACTTATATCATGGATTGGGACACGAAGCCTTTTGTAAGGTTTAGCTTTTAGTGATCTTGTAGCTGCATTTTTTGTGATGATATTGGTTTGGATTAATCTAAATTATGTAAAAAGTAATGGATGAAGGCAATTTTTCTTTAAAGTAATATATGTAGAGTATCCTTTTAAGATTCATTCATGAAGAAACACGCGCTTCTCAGAAACAATGTGAAAAAGGATTTCACCACTAAAATATATTTTTTATACCATCTTTCCTGTTAAAAGAACTACTGGGCCAATTCCTGTTAAAAGGAACAACTTCATAGTATTTTTCAGAAGACGCCATTTCTCTATATCAATAAGAAGCTATTCTTCACAAAACCTGTCGCCAGGACTCTTTCTATTAGTTGGTTTCTACACTGTTGATGAGGGGAGAGAAAGGCAAGGGGTATGTTATATATAAACCATTGTGCGTATGTTTAAGGCATCTCCGGGATCACAAACATCTACACCGAGATCCCGCTCACGTATGAGTCAGTCAGTGTCTAAAATAACTTACATTAATATCACAAGTGTGCGGTGATACAAAACATTTAATTGAAATATGTATACGTAACTAACAGGTGTCATTTAAATAAACCGTGTGTGACAAAACAGCCATCAACAGTTCTCTTTCTTCAATTTTATTAATATACCGATTTAATTAGTGCTTGAACATGGAGCTATAGACAGCTGACTAAACGATATATTTTCCGCACAGTGGTGATAGGCGCTCGATCACGGAGCTTTATACAACCTATACATCATCACAGCATTCTTGTATCAGGGAATTAATCCGTAGTGTTTCAATCGACGCCCAATGCGGGGCGATAGATCACATAGTAGTTTAATTGACGCCCAAAGAGCAGCGTGATTGATTCCATATTATTATGATTGACGCCCAAAGAGAGGTGCGATTAATCCATAGTGTTACAATTGACGCCCAAAGCGAGGCGCCTTCAATCCATATTATAACATCTTATTTGGGACAATCACGATTTCCTCTTCTTGGCACTCTTGCTCATCATCAGGAGGAAGCGTCATTGGAGATTCGTCAAGTTCATTTAAGTAATTGGGTGGAACAAATTAGGCGTCTGAAAATACATTTCTGTCCACAGGCCAGATTCCAGTGGCTTTGAAACCACTCATTGCATTACTCACGGCGGCTGCTCTGCTGTATGCGTCAGAAAGAAAAGCAGAAACTTGAAACTGAGTGACAGGTGACTCGTGAGTTTGTAGCCACTTGGAAAGTGCTTCGTCGTAATATGTTTGAAAGGGCTCCAATATTGCCACATCGAGAGGGTGCAGACGATGATGTGTGTGTCCAGGGTGTTGGAGAAGTAAAGCCCCATTTAATATCGCAAGTTGAATAGCCTCAAAATTCTTTGAGTGTGTAATGGGTCCAGCAAGAACCAGCAAAACCTTCTTCTCTACAGAAGGCTTGGCGTAATCAATAAAATGATTCAACCATTTTATGAAGAGCTCCGTGTTAATATAGCCTGTCTAAGAAATTTCTTCAATACTTCCTGGTAGTGCACCAAATTTTAATGATGGGTGCATTATTAGCCTCTTAAATATAATCATCAGAGGCCCAAAGTTTCCAATGGCACGTGTACAACAGACGATTGTAGTATTCATCCCTCTCTCACCACTGGAAACAGCACCCACTTGATGTTTTCCTTTCTATCCTCTTACCTTAGGCGATTTCTTTTGTACACTAGAGAAGCCGGATTCATCAACATTAAAAATCTTCAAAGCATTCAGTCCATTTTGATCTACAATATTTGTCAACATATCAAAAAATGTAAATATATTTTCTTTGTTAAAATACCTAGCCCTAGCAATAGACACATTTTCAGGTTGTCTTATACTGAGAGTAGGATTCCGCTTCATAAAGGCATAATACCATTTTTTCCCCCTGCGATCTTCTTTTCTTTGTTGAAAGGATTGGGTAGATGAGGATTATCAATAAGTACTTGAAAATATAGCTACCCAACTTAAGTTATTGTAAGGCCAAACATGCTCTCTTAAAACTTTAGAATGACATCTACAAGTTCCTTTTCAGCTTCTGAAGGTAGCGCTGTTTGTCTACCAGGAACAGCCTTGCTGCTACCACAATTAACCCCCCCAATCAAATTTTCCTTGGAAATGCCTCAAAACAGTCTTTTTTGGTATCTCATACTTCCTGCAGCATTTATTTAGTTTAATATTCCCTTCTTTAAATTCCATCTATTTAAGCAACCTAGTAATGGTGCGATTTCAGAAACCACGCCATTCTATGAACTATTACCCCCCCCCCCC
>CABFVX010003184.1:34523-73864 GCA_902151425.1 Timema shepardi
ACTATATGTTTGGACTATACAAATATTTAACTGCATTAAATTATTCTTTAAAGTATGCCTAGCAATATTAATAAAAGTAATTGATACATTATTGTCTCACCTGATTCCTGGATCTTTAGGAAACTGATTAAAATATCAAATGGCCGTATTTTCTTTAAACATTTACAAAGCACAAACGAAAATATGGAAAGTCCCTAAGCTACTAAAGCATAATAGGAGTGCTGCGTAGTTTAATCTCAATTCACTAGGTAGAGCACGAATGCATTTGGTTCATTTTTAAAGAAAGTGGTGCGATCTAAGAGTCGGTGCGATATTGTCAACTTTACCCTAAATCTTGAATGCCTAAAATTGGCACTTATTTGATCTACAACTTTATAGTTTATCCATATACCAACTTACTCAAGGTGTACATTTTGTGAAAAAAGTATATGACTATAATATGTGATTGGTTTACAATTTTCTCCTTATCTTTAGAAAACACGAAACCAAATATATTTTATAAATATACGAATTAAGACCCAAGCATCATTTGACTTTGCATTACACTTCCCATAGTGTCATTTTGATTGGAAGGTGAATAAATATGATTTTTTATTAGTAAACCCTTAAAATATAATAACACATTTTAATGCCTGCATTATCGGGTAAATTATTTTATTGATGCCAAAATATTTTAACAGGGTTTATAAGCTTTTGTTCCAAATTTAATGTAAAGAAATTGATCACTTACAGTGTTACTCTGCTAATATAGTATTTAAATATTATTTTCTAGTGACGTACTAATTTCTCTAATGAGTTGAATGTGAAAGGTTGCATTTTTAGAGGAAGTGTACCCTCATTGTCGTGGAGGGAAAATATAAACCCTTTAGGAAAACCTCCCTCAATACACCCGACTGGGATTCGGACCCCGATCTCCTTGTCATCGGCAGTCTAGTATAACACGAGAGTGACGTCTTAGACCATGTGGCCACTGAAGTAGGTTGTAAGTAATCGAACGTTTGTACAATTTAATGTACAGTACATTAGCAGCAAAGCTCACAAAATGGAAAGGATTATTTGCTAATGATACAAGCCTAACAAATATCATATTTACAAATTTTGAAAAATTATACCTGGACACGAGATATTACAAACACCTCTTTAATAGAAATGTTTAAAAAGGGTAAACTTTAAACAAATTCAAAAGCATTTGCTTAAAGCAGGGAATGACAATACCGAGGATGTAATCAACAAACCCAATAATAATGTCCAGGGACTAAGACCTATAAAAACGGCACAGTTAATAAATTCACTTGATTGGGGGCTAGGCTTCAAGAAAACACCATTTAAAATATGCTTGTTTGGGGACTAAGCTCCAGTAAAAGAAAAACACCTTGCCAAATATACTTGGCTGGGGACTAAGTCTCATCCAATTAGATCATACTCTAATGCACCTACGTTGCCAAACTTGTCTTTTAGGAGGATTGACCAAACAAAAACAAGAAAATGACAATACTCTTTCCCAGTTCCCACAGGTAGACGTGCAGTTATATCAGAGATGAGTTTCTTGTGTAGTAAGTATCTAGCCGTTAGTGTATGGGGTTTACTGTCCTGAAATATGTCATTTCAACTATATATTTTTTGTATCCAAAAAGGCCACTTTTAAACATTTTGATCTTATCAGTGGATTAGCCAACTACGGGAATGGCTAGGTAAACATCAAGTGACACTTCCAGAGGTGGATTTATAAGTGTGCGGAATATATACATAAGTAAGTCCTCAACAGAGGTGCCCCTAAATTCTTATAAAATGATTTTTGGAAAAACATATTACAACCCGTTCAGCTTATTCGTATATGTACTAAATACGTTAGTGTGTTAGGGATGAGAATGGTTGAATTTAGAGGAAGTGTACCTGTATTTGTGTGGATAAAGAGTGGAAAACTATTTAGTAAAAGAAAAAAACATCAACAGTACACCCGACCAGAATTAGAACCATGTTTTCTCCATCATCAGAAGTCCAGTATATTTATAGAGTGACTTCCTTAGACCAGGGTCACAGCAAGGTACACACCAGACCCACAACCTCCAGGTTAAAATGGCTGAGGTATTTGGGAGAGCTTGATTCTTTCAACACGGGGATCGCTACGTGCAGTCCCAAGTGGCAACATGGATATCAAGAAGGTATTTTTTTTTAAATATCTCACTTTAATAAAGATGGTTTTACTATAAAACGATAAAAAAAATCCTTCTAGTGTCAATAAATCAGCTATCACAAAGCTAGGTTCAGGTAGTAGCCCGACCCCCTCACAAAGAGTTTATGCAAGCTGCCTATTACTATTGCAATGGTCCCTTTATGACGAACATGTTAAAAGTGAGTTGTTTAACAACTGCACATTTGGAAGTGATTTCTTAACTGAGCATTGACACTGGTGAAACCTAGTGCTGATGGACTCAACCTGGCACAGGAAGCGCAAAGAAACTTCTGTAAGGCTGAGGATCTGGTGTATTCTTTTTTGTGAACACGGGTCAGCAACCTTTTAGGTTTCAATTTACTTATCTAGCGATCACACATCGTTTCTCCACTCTAATTTTTTTCTACTTCTTAAATTTATTCCTTAAATCCAATTTCCTCGTACATTTTCATATTATGTACTCTAGTTCTACTATTACTTATCTGTGCTAATTTAGTGCTGTGCCCCGCGAAATAATATGAACACACAGATACAAAATTTATGGATGTAATTTTATTAAGCATGGACTAACTATACAATTTTACGCTGGCTTGTCAGTCGAGGGGTCGTCGCTTACTTCAATATTATACAACCTTCCAGTTTGATTGCACAAGGCAGACTCTCCACTCACTCGCTGATGACAAACCGACTCCACCCGACAGCAAACAACACAAGCGTGAAAGTCTCCGAGAACGATCGCCGAACTATGTACTCATTGTACTATTAAACTATTTAAATTTCTTATAACATAACTGACTAAGACCGATCAATGTTTATTTTGGTCAGCCTCAATAATAATTATTATTACCACCGCGTCTTACTACGCGTTCGGTTTATACGCAATCAATAATTATTTGAAGTACTTGATATATTTGATCAGTTTAAAAGCATAAAATAACAATTATTATTATTATTAATCATGGTGTAGTTTCCTTATACGGTCGACTGAAAATTGCCGTGAGATCGACCGGTCGATCGCAATCAGCCAGTTGCTGACCCCTGCCTTGTACCTTTTGACTATCGAAGTGGTTACAAAAAATAAATTGGAAATATTTTTAATTCACAAATTAATTTATTAATTTAAAATCAATATTTGTCAATTTTATATACATTTAACAGAAACAAAAATACCCACTTAGGGCACGCTTAGATCTTGACAACGTATTCCAGTCATGCATTCATTACTTGATCGAGATAACTAACTATATGAATGTTTTTCAGGTTGTTGTTTTTTTGCCTATTTTATAATTTCGATTGTTTTCAAATGAAAATTAATTTTTTTACATCTATATACTTAGGTTAGTAAGTATTCTTATTAAAATAGTTAAATAGTTTATTTAACTATATTTTTAAATCATTTAACGCGTGAATGGTTAAATAACCATACAAATAAATTTACTACATAATAAGTATTATATGCATTATATATCCATCTATATTATTGTCATCTATAACCATGAGAAAAAGAAAATTCTGGGAGCTGTAGGTGAAGGCAGAGGACAGGGTGCATTGGAAATCTAAGTTTAACTGACAAAAGGAATGGACCGGTCATAAGACAGAATATATAATAATAATCAATGAGTATCTAAACAAAATAGGCAGAGAGTAGGGCCCATTGAAATACAAATACCCATTGGATAGATCTGGAACTAGTCAAATCAAGTGGGGTGGTAGTGAAAGAGAGTAAAATTTCAGTATTTTTACAGAGTTTATAACACCTTGTCGACCTCAATGGTCTTTGAGTAAAGTGCTTGCCTCACTATCCGATGTCAGTGAATTCAAGCCCACCTAGAGTTGACTTGAAGTGATAAAAATCCGTAGCACAACTTCCTTCGTAAGGGAAGTAAAGCCATCGGTCTCATGTCGATTGTGACATACAAATGAACCCTGGAATGTATGTGAAAATACCTTTCCCGGCAAAATTGGTAGTTCCTTTCGCTCTCGGTCATGGAAATTCTTGTGTGTTGATATAATTAGTCGGTTCAGAAAGTACACGTTAAAAAAACTCAAATAAGTTTAAAAAAGCTTGTTTATGAACATAGTATCAAAATATTACCTAAATAGATACTTTTAGATTAATTTTCTACAAGTATTGATCTAACAGCTCTTTCTTTACCTATCTGGAATGAGTATAGTGCTCCAACTCACCCCCGTGGCGTAGTTAGCTAACTCGCTAGTTTTGTGTTGAGCTAGACTGGCGAGTACGGGGAGATCGAGGTTCGAATCTCGCTCAGATGAACTGGGGGTAGTTCTTCCTAAACGGCTTTCCACTATTCCTCCACGCAAATGTAGGTTCACTTCCTCTATATCCAACCTTGCCAATTCCTAACCCATTGGCGTAATTAGTACTTAAATGTACAACACGAGTGGGTAGTAAGACGTAGTGCTAAGTAAGTATAGTTCTCCACATCAATAACATAGTGCCAACTGAACCTAATCTTTTTAAACGATGAGAAAAAATACTTGTCTAATTACACAATCCTTGTGACAAAGTGTTCAAAAACTGTTGTCTTTACTAGCTGTAGAAAATTAAGATAAACGTAAATTTGAGGCCAGAAAAGTAATGTTGTTAAAAAAACAATAAAAATTAGAACCTTAAATCCCAATGTCTCTATTGGATTAAAAGCCTTAATTTATTTTTATCACCACTTCTTACTACTCGTTCGGGCTGTACGAATATGTACTAAATGCGATAATGTATTAGGGATATGAGAGTCTGGAATTAGAGGAAATGTATCCGAATTTTAGTGGATGGAGAGTGGAAAACCATTTTTTTAAAAACACCCTCAGCATACCCGACCGGGATTTGATCCCATCATAGGCAATTCAGTCGTTTGGGGGATGGGCATTCAAAAACTTTAGCGGGTCCTTACCTCTTGAGTTTTAATGACTTTACAAACAAATAAAAAAATACATAAATTTAAAATTGTTAAAATGGCATTTCATGTGATATCTCGCAGTTTAGAGATCATAGTCAATAGTTTTAAACCTAAATATAACATTTCTTAAATAAATAACGTAATTTTTAACGTGCTCACCACGTAATTTTTAACGTGCTCACCACGTAATTTTTAACGTGCTCACCACGTAATTTTTAACGGATTCACCACATACATTTTGTATTCATAAATTTGAAATATGACTCCAGCTCACAGGGATCGAACCTGGGATCCTTAGACTTAGCACGCCCATGTTCTACCACTGAGTTATCAAGGATTCATCTCATTCGCGTAATGAATGACTTTGAACACGATACGACTATTAAATATCTCAGTGCTAGAGCACTGTCACGTTAAACCTAAGGGTACTGGTTTCAATTTCCGTGTCAAGGTGTCATTTTTCCAAATTTACAGATATTATACTTGATAAGGCTATATTCGTAGCCTGTAAATTATTTCAGTCTTTACCGCTTCGGTGGCCACGTGGTCTAACGCGCCACTCTCAAAGTTTTTCACTCTCTCTCCCCTCGCAAATGCGGTTACACTTCTTACTAATATAACCTTCCTAATCCATAAAACCACTAGCGTAATTAAGACATAAGTGTATAGCTTGGACGGATAGTAAAACGCGGTGCTAAAAAAAATTCTTCAAAGCTTCGCTATTCATGCGCAAATAAAGTGTACAAGCGTTAGTTTTCTTCATATAATTTTAAAATTTATTAATGATTATTTTAAGAGTGTTAATGATCCAGAACTGTCACGCATTCACATTACAAATATCAAGCAGTCGGCACCCTTAATCGGGGCGTGAGTTTAATCATTGTTCAAACTGTTGTTGAGGTATCCATTTTAACGAGACAAGCCAATAAGCACGCGTAGCGCAAGTGACTTTACAAAAGGATCTGGTTGGTGGAGGAGGAGGGACTTGGCAGCACTGCTGGATTGTGAGGATGCGAGGATGCAGCGATGTGGCGCTAGACGGCTGGTGGCCTTCTAAGCGAGTGGGTCTGTCCCCTTACAGCTCGCTGGATTCAACCAGCGTTACATGGCAGCCCGAGTCACGCGTTCCAAACATAGGCATCTTATTAACCCGCGAATATTTCGCTAGTTCTCATATAATATTCAACGATAAATTTTTAAAAATTAAGTCGTTAGAAAACATTTTAATTAGTCCAAGTATTATGTTTGATTTATTTAACGGAAACATGTGACAAGGAATGACTAAATGAATTATAACTGTTCATATTAAATGAAATTGGGTGTCATGTGGACCTACATTTTTTGAAGAAACTGTCAGCATCTATGGATCAGCGATGAGACTACCCAAAACACTGACAGTTTTGTTCATCTTGACTTTGCTGACGTGCCGTTTGGATAAAGGTAGGACGTAAACAAATTACAATTAAACGGGTCTTATCTATTCTATTTGATATGAAACATCATTGGTGGACACGTGGGATGAGGCGTAAGTCGCCCATGTATTATATTTTTACGATTACGTGGAGGTCAGGGTTCGAATCCCAGTCAAGTGTATTGTAAGTGTTGTGTTTTATCCTAAGTAGTTTTCCTCTTATCTCTTTACACAAAAGGGCATATATATTTTCTATAAATTATACTTTCCTCATACCTTATTTGTAAATAAATGTAGATAGTATGGACGGATAGTAGAATGTGGTGCACAGTGAATAGAATTATACAATTAAAATGAGTGATATTAACGACTAAAAGACTAGATGACTATAGATATATAAATTATAAGCGAAATTGTAGAAAAATATTCCTAGATGAACCAACCAGGATACAAACATCAATTAAAATGTTAAATTAACATATTAGATCCCAGCGACCTTAAAACTACACTTAAACTTGCAGAGCTACTAGAATCCGATCTGGAAGGTTAAGAATTACGTCTCGGTCGGGTTTTATTACATAATACTTTATTATCACCCATCCACAAACAAAAATAGTTTTTTTGTGCTCATATTGATTGATTTTTTTAGCACCGCGTCTTATTGCCAATTCGGGTTGTACCTTACACGCAATTAGTGCGCAATTAGTGTTAATTGTATTAAAATTGATACAAGGATGCACCCGCCAAGAAATATGGTTTTGATAATTTGACAAAATAAATCGGTTTACATCACTTTAAAAAGTTGCATGACATATTTGAGAGTTGGATGAATACAAAAGATTATTTCAGTACGTTTTTGACTATAGTAAAATGACATTGTTAACAGAAACGGACTATGGCTAGAACACACTAGCATTAATTCGTACTTAAAACTCTCGATACAAATAGAGTGATACTCTATTACGGCTTACGGTTGTAATATAACTATTATAGGAAGAAAACATATAACAGAACTAACCAATTATTTTAAATACTTCTCAAGATCAAAAAACATGAAAAATAAGATTTTTGTGGTTCTAATCTTATGTTTTGAATATTTTAAAGTGCTTTCCGTAAATACACTGATTATATAGCAGGTGACTCAAAACTAGCCAAAACTAAGACCGTATACTTAATAATTCACACTCATTATTCATTAATACTTAGATATTTACTAATTCAATAAAAGGCTTATCTTATTTAAAATTGATAAATATATTCCTCTGCACCCCGTGAGAGTAAAACCAGGCTTTACTAGACTCTTGGTAGAGCCCTGTATTACTAGTAACTGAGACGTGAATATTTGTGTTTTAATGAAACAACTAATAGCAAATCAATATATTAGAAAAAAAAATTAATACCACAAATGATATACGTATTCATACATGTACTGTACATAATTATATATACACAAATATTGTAGTCTTTAGCCATCTCACTCACTCTAATATAATTAGAGTGAGTGAGATGGCCTAAGATTACAACATGTATAATTTGCATTATCAAACATGATTTTCTACTCTATTAATTTACTATTAGGTTTGTACCTCTCTTTCTCTCTCTCTCTCTCTATATATATATATACATACACAGACTAAAGCATAGCCGAATCTTAGTAGGCCTATGTTCCATGTTATTGATTTTTTTTAATGTTAATTATTACTTTAATTTGTCATTGTCTATGTAAGAGGGCTCGTTATAGCTTTTATATGAGCTTTATGTTTAGTCGGCCTACCTACATATGCGGGTCTTATTTAGATCCATCCTGTTTTAAACAAGGTACAGAGTACATCACTTTGCTCTTTGCGCGCAAATATATTTTTATATTTGTTTTTACGTTTTCTGACCATTATTTAGAAAACTTTAACAATAAAAAAGTTTCAATTCGTTTCATATTTTACGCTTAAAAATAAAAAAAATCTGGGTTATACTTTCAAACAAAATTGTTTTTTCAAGCTATTCATGATGTATTAAGAAAAAATTAATGTGATAACCTTGTCTCTATGTATCTCCTCTATAAATTTTGAAATAATTAATATATATTTACCTAATCTGGAACACACCTGTCGGTATACCTGATGCTTTTAATTATATCATTAAATACTTGCAAAATCAATTAGTAGTGCTCAATTAAATTATTACTAAACATATACAAACTAAAGAGTAATTACTTTATTGCTATTTTTTAATGGAGCTTTATAATAAATTAGAACCTATAAAATATCAAAATAGTATTTTAATTCATCAGAAATCATAAAAGTATTTGAATCTTTTTTAGTGTTAATTGGAACGCCTATTTAAAAGTTCTAGTGAAACTCCGCCATGACAAATATTCAATAAATTTTGACATGACTATATTTTAAAACTCAAATGTTTCTACTAGAACAATTTTATGCTTATTTTGGCCAAATACGTTTTTGCCACCAAAATACCAACCCGCTTGAGAATGTTGAATTAAATGTTGATATTATATTTCAAGGACTTCATTTAATTATACTTTCCTGAGCCTACATGTTTTACCATTTCACGGCTGTTCTCTTTTCCGGCGATTGTCCAATGAACCTCACGCTGAATCTGATGTTAGCACTGACCCCACCCCGTCTCTGACTTCTACCCTGGAATTGACCCAGATGCCATCTTTGGTGACAACTCTAATGCTGATGACTATCCTGGGGCAGAGCTTGATGCCAATTTGAGGCTGAGCTTGATGCCATTCTTGATGCCAGGTCTGAAGCCGATTCTTATTCCAATCCTGAGTTCGAGCCTAATGCATATCCTTTGGCCAAGCCTGATGCCTGTACTAAGGTCTAGCCTGATGTCTACCTGAGGCCAAACCTGATGCCTATCCTGAGGTTGAGATTGATTCCAATACCGAGTATGAGCCTTATGCCATACTTGAAGCCCAGCCTGAAGTTAAGCTTTATGCCAATCCTGAGGCTGAGATTGATGCCAATACCGAGACCAAGCTTGATGCCAAAACTGAGGCTGAACTTGGTTCCAATATTGACGCCGATCCTGATGTCAACCTTGGTGCCAAGCCTGATGCAAATCCTGATGACGAGCCTGATTCCAAGCCTAACGCCAAGCCTGATATAAAATCTAGTGATGACACTGACGTAGACCCTTACTCCGACCCCGACACCGATTCTGAACCTCATACTTAACCTGATGCTGACCCCGATGCCAACTCTAATGCCAACCTGGACGCTGAGCCTCATTCTGAATCTGGAGTGAACCAGACGCCAACCCTTGCAACAAACCTGACCTTTAATCTAACACGTACTTATTATTTAAAATCATGTTTCTCACCATTAAGCACTGCTGTTTTTCATTAGAATCGGGTTGCGGTTTTTCCTCAGAGCAATTAATACGTGTGGTGATCCCTATTTTACAGAAAGAATTATACCAAAAGGATGGTTAAGAAAACCGTGGCCAAAACCAAAAGTACACCCCCATTTTGTTGTTGTTCAGTAATGCATTTTATTAAGGTTCTACTTTGATAAAAAAGAAAGAGACTATAGAACCATTCGAGTCAATTCGGGGTGATTAGCGATGTATATACGTACTCTTGGTTCACCCTGAAAGATAGCAGTCTTTTCTTGATGGTTTTCCTGATGGCCCTATCTTATAAGCTAACGTCATAGTGGAAATAAGCAAGGTAAGATTTCTACTTTTAATGGTAAACAGAGTGTACAGTACATAAATACTACGGTTCCAACGGACAACTGCACAGGATGAAATTCTTTTACATTATTTAGAGATTAAGATGAAGTTCAATCAAATCAAAATCTTATAGACATGTATATCTTAGTTTGAACTATATGAAAATAAAGATTTCCATGTGAGTTGCAAAATATATTTGAGTATTTAGTCTTATTTTATGGACCCACTTCAACAAGAATGCACTGATTTATAACAGAGCACGCTCAGTTATACTCAATTATAGTGTAAAGGGTGTGAATTACATAGTTTGTCTTTTAGAGGTAAACATTTATAACATCTTTTTCTATTATAAATAATTTTTCTATTGGCATTGTTAGTGTATACATATATAATATATATAAAAATAGAATACATAAATGTGTATGTATGTATGTATATAAACTGACAGCTGCAAATAGCATTATTTAATGTATGAATATATGAGATTAGTTTTTAGTATCCTTTGCTACTACTATCCCCGCTCTTATAAGCGCGTGTTCTTACTATGTCGTGTCTATAGTTAAAATCCCAGATGAATACGTTGGGTGTGTTCAGTAGTTTTCACTTGATTAAATAAATATGATCAAAGGCCTTTATATTATATTTTATATGTTTTAAAAAGTTAGAAATACATTATATATAATATAGTTCAAATGTATAAACTGTAAAACACTAAACTTTAAAAAATAACTATCAACATTATTACATTTGTAGATGATACTTTGTTTGCCAGTTAGCTCTTTCAGAAGAATTGAATAATTTTTTATCCTGGGTCATATCTTCTGTTTGGGTTGAAATATAATATTAATAATAAAGTAGTAAACATCTGATTTATATACATAAGGCCAGTTCATCACATGACTTGTAAAATAATTAGTATATGAGTGTTAAAACTAGATCATACTCTAATATTACCATATTTATATACTGCCTTATTTTCAAGAAGATAAGCCAAGTATTTAAGTGGATAGTATATCAAACAAATTAACCATGTATTTTATAGATTTATTAATGAATTCAACACAAGGGTCATTAACGACTTAGCCTAAGAGCAGAGGAGCGTAATTAAATTGAAATTATTAATATATTCACCTTAAGCGATCGTAAAATAGCCACAGTGTAAAAAGGTTGTACTACAACAATTATTATTTGTAAATTTAATATTACTATTTTGGAAATTGAATAGTTGAATCAAACCATTTATGGACAATTTTATTGTAATTTGAGCTATATTTTTATAAATTTTAGTTAAAAAGTATTTGTGTGTACCTTGGGTCAAGACTTATATAATTAGAACTTAGACCACCATTAACTTGGTGCTCTAAGTTCACTGTCAAAAATAATCATCCTGTTCTAAGACAGAACACCTAATTATGGTAATAATTATTTACACTAATATGTAAGTATGAGGAAAGCATATTTTAGAGGAATATTTCCTTTATTTTATTGGAGGAATAGTAGGAAACCATTTCTTTTTAAAAAAATACCTAAATTATCCCTTCCGGGATTCATATATTGACTTCCTTATCATTAACTACCCTCAGTAGATCCAACCAGAATTCAAACCCTGATCTCTCCTTCATCAGCAGAATATAGCTCTCTTGGTATGAGGAAATAAGTTCTACGTATGTGAAATATGGGGGTTTTCCTAGGTATTATGTTTTTAAAATATATTATTAATGTAGATTACGACATTGTCTTTATTTTAGGTCTCATCATTAAGAGAATTAACAATACGCTAAGTATGAAATGACAATCCAGGATAAGGATCATAAGCTTGGTTTTCCTTAATATGTTTGGAGAAGCATAAAAACCATAATGTTATTCAATATATAATTGTCTCCATTTTCCTATTTGTTCATCCCTTTTAGGACCAATTTTTTTTCCCAAACCTTTGTTCTAATAGGTCACACACAAATGGTCACTCAACACTATAATTCACTTTTACATTTGTCTGGAACTCCTTTTAGTGGCCGCATGGGCTAAGGTGCTACAATCGCAATATGCTAGACTAATACAGATGAGAATATCGTGATTCGATTCCGGTCAAGTGTACTGAGGATGCTTTTTCCTAACTAGTTTTCCACTCTCGTCAAGCAAATTCTGGTACATTTACTTTAAATTCAACCTTACTCATCCCTAATCCATAAGCGTAATCAATATATAGGCATATAATCCAAACGGGTAATAAGACCCGATGTTAAAAAAAATCTGGTAGGATTATAATTTTGTATTTTCTTAGTTTAATATCTCGAAACAAAATACGATATACAACAGCTTACAAATTGAAAAATAGCAAGCATTGCCTGCATAATTCGTTTTTTACCCCAAATAAAGAGCTACGCGCTAACTAAGTTCAATAAAGATTTTATTCTTTTAAATTTCAACAAGCCTTTTCATATATTTTAAAATATTTCAGTCCTACTTTGACTATGAATCGCAGTCACACCTGCCAGTTATTCGATCTTTCAGCCCACTGGTTCATTCCTTTCCAGAAAACTTAAACTAATTAACTGGTCTTAGTCAAGAGTTGCGTGAGTCGGGGAACAAAGCTGAAACCGAAGTTAGTTGACAAATGTATCTCGCCTTAATGATGTAGTTTGAAAGGACCAATTAAATTAGAAAAAGTTTATAGCGCTTTGAATATGTGAATAAGAACTTGGTTTTCTATTCCAAGATTGAGCGTGATAGTATATACATTTTATTCTTATAGAACTGTATTGTCATATGAAATTATATTTGATTACAAGACAACTAATCTTATCAATTATAACTTGATTAAAATATTTCCATGTTTTAAAAAAAATGAGCATACACAAATATTATTTCATTGTTATTGTTTATAATAATATCACAAACAGCTAAAGTTTTACAACTCAAATCTACATTCATACAAGTATATACAGTATTAAATAAGGTGAATAAGTAATATTCACTGAAAATTAACATATTTATCTCTCTATTATTTGTCCAGTGTGAAAACAAGAGGGAAAAAAGACAGACATAAAGTTTATAGTTTTAAATAATAAAAAAATGTAGAAATAATTCTTGTCTCATATTGGGATGAGATTAAAAACATACTAACCACACAATAGGGAGATCAACATCATAAATCATATGGCCTAAATATATATTTTCTAACATTTTTGGACACCATACAAAATATTTGTATAGCTTATTTTAATAAACAACGAAATACATGCTATTTACTAAGCCCTGTGAAACTAAAGTGTGGCATCAATGTTTAGTTTTAACCTGTGTCTACCCTACGAAATGTATTTATATAATTATATACTGATAGTTAAGAAACTGATTTTTTTCAGAACTATAAATTTGACAGCCGTAAAATCTTATGCGATCAACACCACACAATTATGTTCTATAACTGGCAATATAAACCAGCCTCTTATGGAAGTGAGTATTCAAGGTTACGCTTGGTACGTAGATCTTATCTATAACTGACATTCCATTATCAATAGAGTATTTTAGGTAAAATAAATACATTAAGGCCTACGCAAACCAACGCTGGAGTGAGAACAAACTTGGGGAATTTCTGGCGGGGAAAAAATTGGCAGGATTAAGCGTGCTCATAGCTACGCGAAGCAATTCGCGATAGTTAAAGGATGGATACCAGTGTATGTAGATATGTTACTATTGAGTTTGTTTTAGTGTAGCCTACATGTTCATTACATTATTAATTATGTGTAGACTACGTTTATAGCTTTGTGTACTTCAGCAGTTGAATAAATATTGTTGTTACTTGCTGTAACTGAAGATTAATAAATATTGTTTGTTTGTTTGTTGCTGTAGCTGAAGATGTAAATGAAAGAACGAAGCACTGGCTCCATGATATTAATAAAGAAAGGCTGTTGCATGTAAAATATTTAATCACCAGATACTTTTAATTCCTTCCCGATCTCTTTCCATATCCGGTCCTTCTTGATGTTCTTATAGTCTTTATTACTTAAATCGCAAAGCATGGGGTGAGTGTATAAAATTTCTAATAAATGCTCTGTGATAGACATGATGATAAAACACACACACACACAGCACCACCGTTTGGAACCAAAACGACTAGCGGGACGCGGGAAAACAGTGCATGCAGCGAGCCAAGCGGGACGAAACAGCAGTACCGTGCTCGCCAGCCAATACGCGAGATTTTTTCGTCCCGTTAGTGCTCTGCTATAAATCGCATTGGCATTCTTAGTTTGAAAAATGTTACTCCCATTTCCGCTCCCACGTTCTGCGTTTGTCACACACAAATTCTCATATATTTTATTGTAGTTTGGAAAAAATATGTTCATAAATAGGTTATCAAATAGCTATCCCACCCTCAAAATATTCATTCTGAACAATTTAAAAAATTCAAACTAAAAAATCAGTCATTTATAAACCATCCTTATTTTAGGGCTAGAATTTTAATCACATTTTTTTCTTGAGAATTCACCATATTATTATTATTATTAGGTATGACAGGTCTATTCCTTTTGTCAGTGAACATAAACCGCCAATGCGCCCTGTCCTCTGCCTCCTCCTTTAGTTCTCAATAATTTTCTTCTTTCTTTCAAATCATTCACTATTTTGATCCTCCTTTTTAAGCTCCTCTTTCCCTCAACCTTTCCTTCAATGACATCGTACAGAATATAGTCCCTCCTAAGAACTTTTCCTATCCAGTTTGCTTTGCACCGAAGAATCACATCAAAAATATTTCTCTTCTCACCCCCTCTTCTTAGGACTTCTTTAATTGTCACCCTGCCTGCCCACCAGTACTTCTCAAGTCTTCTTCAGCACCACATTTAAAAGCTATTCAAGTATTTACTTTTCATCTTCCTAAGAGTCCAAGTTTCTGCTCCATATAACATTCAAATATTAAGTTAAAATTAATTTCATTAACTGTTTCAGCTGTAGTTCTAGGTACAGGCATAATTTTAAAACTTTTTTTTCTTCTTGTTTGGAGACACATACATTTCATCATGTTATCGAGGTTAAATTATCTACGATTGCATTAAATTCACTACTTACGCAAACTAATCATTCTACCGCTAGTTTAATGGACTAAACATAAACAATAATCAAAACTAATTATCTACGTCTATTTAAATTCACGTTATGTATTTTATTTAAATTACTTTTTGTTTTGATCAGTCTATCGCATGGTTGTTTTTTTCATATTATAATATTAAATAATTTAACTATTAACATATTTATATGTTAAATGTATGCGCAAACTAATTTTTTTGCTAGTTACAGCTTTGAAATATCCACTTTAAAGATACAAGTAGATGATGTATTAATTTAAATAGTAGGACTATATACTTATAATATACTTGAAATAGAAATATTTGTTAATTTAGTGTAGAATATGAGTATATTAATGAAATTATGCATTAAGTCTTGGTGTGTTGTGTTTCTTTAAAATAATAATTTACCTAGTTTATATAATTTGATTAAACTTATTCTTCACTTACAAATAATTTTTTTATATTCTTGGATATACTGCGATCCACCATTGTGACCAAATAAAACAGCACATGTTTCATTTTTGGCACACCTGACGTTTTATTACAATTCATTCACTAACAACTATTATCCCATTTAAAATTATTCACAGTATATAATATAATTTAATATGAGAATGTGTGTGCGATTGTGTCATTACCATCTAATGTAATTATTCTACCCAAAACACTATGCTCTCTTGATAATGAAATATCAGTTATTGATAGGATCTACATACCAAGGATATTCTTGGATAATCACTTCCATAAGAGGCTGGTTTATATTGCCAGTTCTAGGACATAATTGTGTGGTGCTGATCACACGATAAGTTTTCACTATTGTCAAATTTAAAGTTCTTAAAATTTTCTTTTCTTAATTATCAGTATATAATTGTAGCAATACATAATGTTGCTTAAATATAGGCTAAAACTAAACATTTATGCCACACTTAAAAATCGATATGATTATTTTTGAGGCGGTAGTCCAGAGGAGTAAAATATATATATTTTTTCCTTCAAAAATATGTTTTAGATAGGTCAAAAAATAATAAAAAAATACTCAATATAAACATATTTTTGCTAAAGCAAAGCACACAATCTTTTTTAAAAAAGCTTGTGGTCTTTTCCTACCACAATGGGTAAAAGCGGTGTTACTCAATGCTTAATCTACAGGATGTTCCTGGTTTAAACGGCTAAAATTTGGGAACCAAAAAACTAAACAAAATTCCATTTGAAGATTTGCTCGTTTTAGCTTCCTTTTCGTGCGAACATCAAAAAAACTATAAATAAAAACACTTTTTTTTTGCAGAGGTCTTCGACAATGGCTAAATATTAATTTTCCTGGAAGATGGATCGGTCGTGCTGGAACTATGGCTCCGCATCTGCGTTCACCTGATTTAACGCCATTCCACTGTTTTGTATGGAAAGCTCTCCAGCAAAAAGTGTATGAAGTGTCTGTTAATGACCTTCAATCATTACAACAAAGGATAACGTAAGTGTGCGAAGACACAACAGTAGCACACTGTCGGTCAGCCACTCGTTCTTTCATTGATAGGTGCGATGCGTGTCTCTGGACTGGAGGCCATCACTTTGAACAAAATAAATAAATACAATATTTTATTTAGTACCTAACTATTTTGTATTATATAGTTTTTTGCTGTTCGTGTGAAAATTAAGCGAACGCTAGCAAATCTCCTTAATATATTTTGAGTTAGTTTTTTGATCCACTACTACTTCCCAAAGTTTAGCCGTTTAGCCCGGTCTAAATCAACTAACTTATAATGTTACTGAGTTTAGCTGAACTAATCCCTTGAAGCAAACTTTGTCCTCGATCGACAATGTCCGCAATAGAATAAGAGGAGAAGAGAGTAGAGTCGTCTGCTACTCCACTTGTTTCTCTGCTCCTGACATTTACCCCTTTCACCTGCCAAGCACACATATTGTTTCCTTCTAATATTCACCCATACACAGAATACATTTAAATTTACAATAACACTTTTCTTGTTTCCTATTCTAGATATATATTTGCTTCCAAGAGTCTTTTTTTTACATCCTGGCAGGAAGATTTTCACATGCCACTTTCATGAATAAACCAACTAGGCTGAAATATAAACAATATTCTTTTACCTCACGTTCTACTACACATCGGGATTATGCGAATTTAGCTACACCGTACACCTAATAGGCATAGATGAGGATGGTAGAATCTAAGAAGAAATATACCCGTATTTGTGAGGAGGAAGAATGGAAAACTAACTAGGAAAACACATTTACCCGTCAAGATATGAATTTTAACTCCCCGTCGCGAGCAAAGCAAACTAATCTAGACTGACATTTAGTTTGTGTGCTCAGTGATTAGGGCTGCAAAAAATAACAAATTAAACATAGTGAGATAAAACAATTTAAAAATAACTAATTCAATTCTTACAGTGAAAGACTATTTTTAGATGAATTTTAGGAATATACCAGTTTTAATATTTTTGCTTTAAAACTCAACCCACATCGGTGAGAACGTGGACTAAATTATTATTATTATTTAGCACCACGTCAAACTGCCCGTTCGGGTTATACGCTAACGTGGACTAAACATCACGCTCATTTACTCTAGTATGCTGGTGATTGGAAGGTTAGGGTTAAAAGCCCAGCCAGGTGTACTGAGTGTGTTTTTATTAAACGGTTTCCCTCTAGTCAAATTCTTCTAAACTATAACCTACTCAACACTATCCCATTAGCATAAATATAATGAATATAACCCAAATTAATATATTTACACGTTGGAAAAATATAAATTTGAAGTTCGAAAAGTTGTATCACATTACATTTAAATAGAAATACTATTTTAACTTTCTGCTACCTCACAGGTAGGGAGCTTTGTTAATAGGATTCACTTGATGCTGAAAAGAGGGACAGTAGTAAATCATAGTCTAATCATTAGTAATTGGATTTGAATTTGTCTCTCATAAAATGTTGGACCGCTATAACCACAATCGGATTTTGTAGCTTTGTATTCCACTACTAAGCTGCATTAACAAAGTTTAGTGAGTCTCTCCCCCCTTATTCTCTTAGCCTACCCACTAATACCTACAAAGTTATTATTCAACATTTCCTCAAGTTGATGGAATCCTTCTCTAATTTATTCTGACTGTGGTTGCTACACTAATTTGTTATGCTGGCACAATTAATAGTTTTTTTATGTCATGGCCTACGTTAAATAACACATTTAGTCAGTGAGCATACTTCACCATATAAGTATAGGTCTTTCAAACTCCCATGATTTTGGGATTTGCACTTTCATGCCTATAATTAGATATCATTCAAGCTTTTCCTGTGACACAATTAATCTCTAACTATTATCATTACGTGGCATGATGTATATATTAACTTAATTGAATAACATTAAAGTTTCACTTTAACCTAAGAAAATATCAAGATACAATTTACCAGACTTCATCTTAGATTGCCACTTTTACTATAACGAAGATGTTTGACGTTTTGTTACGAAGACTTCTGTTTACAAAATTATAATTGATTCATCTGGAAGAAATGTATATTAACTTTATTGGTATGTAAACTTTTAGTTGATCTATTGTGTTCCAAAATTTTAACTGGCTTATCTTCAGGACAGGTTTTCCACCCTGTTAAGACAGCGCAAGGAATAAGTGATATAGACTAGTTCCCATCTACATACTATCGACATTTATTTAAAATCTAGATCAGAGAGTGTATGGCCTCTCTAATCTACTTTCACTCGCTCCTGTTCAGTCAGGATGTATAAGAAAAGGAGAGTTAAAAGTGAACATACTAAAATAACTATTTACATTGTTTTTAGCACCATGTCTTACTACCCATTTGGGTTGTACGCATATGTACTAAATACGCTAATGTACTAGGGATGAGAAAGAATTAATTTAGTGGACATGAACCAGCATTTGCTTGGCGGGTAGTTAAAAATGTTTTAAGAAAAACCACCCTCAGTTCACTTGACCAGGATTCAAACTCTAATCTCCCCGTCATTTGCAGTCCATCCTATTGCAAGAGTGACGCCATAGACTATGCAGCCATTGAAGCGGGTCAACTACATACATGGTAAGGGTGCTAGTCAACTACTGTGTATTTTTTGTTACCTCGTCTTACTACCTGTTCAGGTTATACGTGTCTATATTAATTATGACAATGCGTTAGTGATGAGGAAGGCTGAATTTAGAGGATGTGTACCTGCATTTTTGTGGAAGGAGAGTGAATAACCATTTTGTAAAAACCACACTAGGTACATTCGATTCAAAACCCACTCTCCCTGTCATTGGCAGTAAAGTCTAACATGATAATGACACCTTAGACCATGCGGCCACCAAAGACGGTAACTCTTTGTATTGTTGAAGGAAATGTGCTATTTACAATTACTTAAAAGTAGGTACCATTGGCAAGGGTATCATAAGGGCATTCATTATAAGCATGTGAGTATCTCAGTCAAGATTAGGTCATCTCTTGGCTTAGTGGTCTCATTCCCAGTTCACAAGTCGAGTCAAGTCTCGGCTATTTCACTCTCCCAAGGCGATTTACAACCATAACTATTAACTCCCTGAATCGACATAAATCCTCTCTTACTTACCCAAAGTGACTGACTTTGATAGTCCTACTCCATCTTTGTCCCTTTGGTGGGATTCCAATACATCGGTGTTCAAGACGAGTTAGTACAGTCATTTTCCAAAGGGGTCACATTTAGTTCGATTGTGGAAAAAACATTCTTTATTAGCTCAATTAAAAAAAATTAATATATCTTGACATATTAACCGATATCGGCTATCTCCGATAATGAGGCAAAATAATAAAATAGTTTATAGTATTTAATCTTGTTGTGAGTATATTTATTTTAAACTTTGTTACCTAAGTTTAGATTTATTTTAAAAATTACATAAACAATGCAGACAGGTACAATTTTATTTATTATATATTTATAAATATGTATTCCATATGAAACTATATTTACACAAATAATATATAAATGAGGTACGGAAATGTGATTTAAAAAAATAAAATATGTATTTTAAAATATAACTAAACATTATAATATAGAATATATTATTTGTAAAAATAATTATTTTCTGTGCTAACTTTTTGGCACGAGCTAAATTGACTTGTTTAAAATCAAAAGTGCATCAACTTAACGTTTCAAGTAAAAGAGGTGAGAAAAATTAACATGAAAAATTCGTAATGTTTTGTTTAAAATAAAGCAGCTATTATTTATAATAGAATTCCAATATTTCAGATTAATGTTTATGTTTAGTATTAAAATAAAATAGTTACTAATTGAGTAGATAACAGAGTGGAGTGTTATTCAATATACTCATAGTAATTTTTGTGTTTTCATTCCATTGAAAGATTTACTCTCTCCTCTAAAAAATGGCAGCATTTTTTAATAAGGAAACATTTCTTTTCTATTAGTGCATTGTTCACATTTTTGTTAATTTTTTCTACGTTATTCTGCTGGTAATATTGGTGAGTTAATAAAATTTGAGTTGAGAATAAGGAAAAATTTGATACTTTCTAATAACCAATAATATATTTTTTTTTGAAAACAGTCAAATTTGCGTATAAATTGAACGGGTAGTAAGATGCGGTGATAAAAAAAAAGTAAAACTATAATAAGGAGGATATATATAGTATAAATATCATTTAATGTAAGTCGACACAAGTATTAACGTTTGTAATATTTTAACTATCATCGTCTTAATTCAACAACCCAAAGATTGGCTTCAGATGATTTCTATCCATCCGGAGATAGGCATACAGACAGCATTTTGCCTGATTAATGCTGCCTTCACAATCCGGTATAAATATTATATACTAGGGGAGTTCGGGAATTGTGGTGGTTCCCGGTTGCCTTCAATACTGAATTTCTATGATCGAGAGAGGAAGTGCATACCAATTTCGCCAGAAAAGTATTTTTATATATCTTTTAGGGTTCTTTTTCATGTCACATTTGACATGGGACCGACAGCTCTACTTCCACTCCGAAGGAAGCTGTACTACGAACTTTTAGCACTCAAAATAAATCCGTCGACCTCAGCTGAGCTTGAACCCACAAATATCGGGTATTTGCGACAAGCACTCTAATCGAAGACCACCGAGGTTGACATCAAGATGGACGGTAGACCGTCAGTGACAAGGACTTCCACTTGTCTATTTACGCTAGAGCAAATAGCTGTAACATCCTAACGCTCATTCATTTTATATTATCTATAATTTTTTCACTTTAAGCATTAGTTTAAACTATCTTCATTATCTCTTATCATCATAGCCATGATAAAATATTGATAAGAACCACGTTATCCTTTAATACAAAATGTTTGTAATGTCAATTTATCTCTTCATATAATTAGATCTTATGGGAGTGTCAGACCTTAAGAATGTAAGACTATTAGAGATTAAGACTGAAGCAAGACCATTCAAATAAGCAGATTCAGGCAACGGTATGATATATACTGGTCTGGCTACTCTTTAGTTCCAGTGATCGGATGGATGGTAGTAATATGGTAAACTAGGTTGGTTTATATGTCTCTCAGCTCATGTTCAACAGTTTCAGTAATATTGTCTGATTAGTAGTAGTAAATCTGACTTCACATTTGTGTGTTCCTTTCAACTAATATAAAATTTAAAATTTGTATCCAGTGCACCAAGGCAGACAATAATGTGTACTTACAAGCCTTGGTGATATAATATATAAAACCCTCCGCTGAATAGATTTATATCTTATTTTACACGATGAAGCAAAAGTAGCAACTAAATAATTTCTTATCAAGGATTTGTTTTCACCAATAAAGTAATTTTTAAAGTAAATCATTAAATGTTGCATGTAATGTTAGGATTAAAAGTGGAAGTTATAACTAATTCAGTCAAGGAGAGCATATTTTAGAACAAGTTAGTTAAGGAGACCTTTCGAAATAAAGATATTGCTATATTTATCTTTTCATCACCATTATCACGGAGGCTATGACACGCGCGGCTTAGGAAGAGCTCAATTAATCCACTCTTCAATTCTATATTGGATAGAAAAATAAATCAACCAGTGCACTAAAGATGCATGATATGAAGTTTTATAACTTGAAATGAGAGAATGCTTAGAGGCGAAACAGTGCTCGTCTTTTTGAAATCTCTGAGATAATGCACTGTTGATTAAAGTCTTCTTTAAATCTAACAACATCTCTATGTCGAAGAAAAGGGTCTCAAGCTACGTGTTCAACTAGTTCAATCCTCGCCGCCGAAGAAAGAAGGTACGCCAGGGACACTGGAACCTTCGTCGGAAGCTGACTCCATAACTTATACACTGTCGGAGCCAGAATCAGCATCACCGTTCGGAACTCCAGGAAAATAGGATAGCGAGGCCAGAGAAGGCTTCTCATCACCTTCGAGTCTCACCACGCCAGAGCTAATAGCCCAACTAGATTTTGACACTCTTACACGACTGGCAGCGCAAGCACCACAGACAGTTTACGCTCAGAGACACCCGAGAGAGATGGCGGACCCAGCCAACCTGGCAGCCCAGCTCCAGATACTACAAGAGACAGTCAGCTCCATGGACGAGAGATTCCGAGCAATCCAGGACAGGTTTGGATCAACAACTCAGGCTGCAGGGACCCACACTGCTGGGGAACCCAGTCATTCTACGGCGGCACCCCTCGGTATATCAAATGTCGAACCAACGGAGTTCGCCTGGGCATCACTCGAAATTACAGCCACGCCACAACTTGCCGCTTCTCCAGAACAAGCGCTGCGGATCGCCTTAGTGATGAAAGCCAAGATCATGGAAATGCAGCTGGGACGCGACAGTCGCGAGGCCAAATTCCTGATGGGTCTGATGGGTCTGATGGTGCAATACCCAGCGCTACCAGAGATGACCCAGAAGAAAGTACTGCACCAGCTGAGTATGCTGTAGATAACAGTGACGCGGTCTTGGAGTGAAGCTATCAACGCATCGGGGGATGGAGCCTCGATGGCCATCCACCCTCCAGGTTATCAGCCCCCACCTCCACCGCAGATTATCCATCGCGAGCGGGCGGCCCCTTGTCCTCCACGGGACAGGGGCCAACGGAGAGGGAAGTAGCATGGTGGAGACGACTGCATCTTGAGCTTCTATGTCCTTGGATCTACTAGAGGCAGCAATTAATGGAGGATCCGCTTTAATCGTGCCAATAATTTCTAGTTTAGACGGGGAAACTTTATTCACACTATTACTTTTAACAAATTTCCAAAAAATTATTTGGATTTGCATTTAATACTATTTCCTATTGAGTTCATCCAATTAGCTCTGTCTATAATCAAAGTGGTTTTAACTAATTTAAAAAAGTGAGAAAAATGTGAATAAAATACACTATTTGTTTGTTTAAGTTTTATGTAAAAAAAATTGCCTTTTTTCCTAATATAGTATTTAAGAGTAGAAGAAAACCAATTGGGGTATTTGGATGAATTAAAAATAGTAATTTGAGGAATATGCCTTTTGATTTTCCTTTGGAATAAACTGGTAAAATTATCTACATCCAAATTAACATCCGTAGTAGAATAAACACAAGAATAATCAGCAGTGACCAGGTAATTGTAAAGATTAAGGTAATCACCACGTACATAGTCAATATAATCGTATGTAGTGGGGGTATCATTAATGTTGTAGCAATAGGTACAACAAGTGAAATCAATAAGGACGGATGAGCTAAATCAATATTGACTAGTGATTGAGAGCTATGAGTTACTAAGGGGTGGTTGAAATTAGCAAAAACAAGGTCAAGGAGGTTAGTGTCATTATCAGCTTCATTAAGTTGTTCTAATCCGAATATATAAGTTAAAGCAAAATGTTGAGTAGCTTTTAATTTAATGTAAAAATACGAAATGCTTTGAGCATAATGATAGTTCCAATCAATTTTGGGGCAGCTAAAATCACCTTTGAGTATTATTCGATAGGGGTGGTTAGCCAAGGCACCTTCAAGAAATGTAAAGTAATTATTAAATGCTTCGACTGTTATTTTGGGGGCAAGATATATGTTCCCAATTAACAGTTTTTGGAGATAAAATGTTGGTATTTCAATCCAGACATATTCCATATTATTCTCCAGGTCAGTCCTCCTTGCCACACCATAAAAATAATCAATGACAGAAATGAAAACACCAACACCTCTTGAGACAGTATTTTCATCATATAACCTGTCGGCTCTATAAACATTATAGTCAGGGGGAAATTAATTTTCATATAATAATAATACCTAATAATGGTTTATTGTAAATTAATTTACTTTCCCTGATCAAGCATTTAATGTTCTACAGGAGGTTAACATTTCAAAGTATTGGGTTATTATGTATAATATTATGTGTTATTTTTGGAGAGCTCGGGGGCTTGTGGTCATTTAATTATGAATGAGTAAGGTGCGTTAGCTACCCAGAGGTTCTGTGAGCGAGAGTTATCGTAAGAGCCTCTATGGCCAAGATAAAGAGAGGAAGAGTCACCAAAACTTCATTATTTTCATTTAATATATCAGGTGAAATTCTTGTGATAGAGCACACACACATATTTAGATAATTTTTTATATTAATTCTATCAACAAAAATAATGGTATCCCCCTATAACTTTTTATATTAATTCTATCAACGAAAAATAATGGTATCCCCCTAAAACGTTTTATATTAATTATATTAACAAAAATAGAGATATCCCCCTAAAACTCTTTATATGATTTCCATCAATAAAAAATAGAAATATCCCTCTAGAACTCTTTATATTTATTCTATTAACAAAATATAGATATCCCCCATAACTTTTTATTTTAATTCTACCAACAAAAATATTGATATCCCCCTTAAACTTTTTATATTAATTATATCAACAAAAAATAGTGATATCCCCTCAAACTTTTTATATTAATTATATCAACAAAAAATAGTAATATCCCCTTACAACTTTTTATATCAATTCTGTCAACAAAAAATAGTGATATCCTAAAACCTTTTATATTAATTCTATCATCAAAATATTGTGATATCCCCCTAAAACTTTTTATAATCATTCTATCAACAAAAATAGTGAGATTTCCCTGTAAAATATTATAATTATAAAGGGGTTTGACAAGTACAATCACAATATATTCAGCCTCAAATTTCACTAACTAAAAATTCGTACTTCATAGGAACCTCTGCCAAAAAAAAGTCAACAAAAAACTTGAATCTATAAAAAAAAAATCTACATCGGCCATAATATTGCTAATATCAAATAATTATTTAAAAATCTAACCAACCAGTCGATGGTGGCTACGTTATTTATGATAGCTCGTGATCTTAATTGATCACACATTTGTAACCGACGATTTCTACACGTCCATCACAGACTCTGTCTTAAAATATTAGTGGGGAATGACCCTGGATACAGGAGGGTTCCTGTATAGCTCAGTGGTTAAAGCATTAACGTACTAATCCAAATGTCCCTGGTTTGATTCCCGTGTCCAGGTGTCATTGTTCAATTTAGAGAATAGTATATTTAGATACGGCTATAACCGTAATTAACAAATATAATACCTTAGCTGTTTAATCCATCACTATGACTAAGTTTGACTCACGTAGCTATAAGTGGTTCTTATATGGATTTATTCTTTTCTGATATTTATTACTTATATAAATCTCAACTTAAACCACTTTCAATCTTCCAAAGTACAGTGGCTACAATTAAATAATACTAAACAACTTGATATATTGTACTTATAATTTGAGGGAATCATATAACTGCTTTTTTAATAGTGGAATATTTGCAATAAGCATTGGATGATATATTTAAATTATAATATTGAAAAAAATATGCTATTCATGTTTTAACCATTAGTAAACATTCTTAAAGATAACTTCCGAATATGTACAGTACTTAGAATTCAAGCTAAACACATACTATCTGTTTCGTTTCTCGATGACATTCACTCTTTTTTTTTTAGCACTGCGTCTTATCACCCATTTGGGTTACATGCCTATATACTAATTCACCAATGCTTAAGGGATTATGACGGTCAAATTTGGAGGAGTGTGCCCGCATTTGCGTGAAAGGAGAGTGTAAAACCGTTTAGGAAAAAACTCAATACACCCGACCGGAGTCGAACTCTGATCAAATCTATTGCGAGATTACTGACCATGTGGTCTCTGAAGCGGGTGACATTCACACTTGATATTAAAGTTATCTAACACCGGTTGTTATGTGGAGGGGTCAGGATGATTGTCTACTTGATGTTACAATCATTGGAAGAGGGTAGGTCAAAAAAGGTAGGAAAACACGTTATGTACCCTAAAAGCTTGGTGCAGTCCTTTTTGACCAAGGCGTAAATTTGATCAACTCTAACAAAACTAAATTTAGGCTAGTAAATTAAACCTTCGTTAATCTTTCGTTGGTTTCTTGTTACCTTCTTCTTGTTTGTGCTGTTGTTCATTACACATTTTAACCACTGGTTAATAAAGAACAATGTTCGATGCCAGGTTACTGAACGTTTATTAATTGGTGACTGATATCCTTCGTTAAGCATAACAAGTTTACAGGTTTGTGTTACAATTACAACTTATCTACAAAGGACAATGTCTGATAGACGTATTGGGTTGTTAAAGTGTGTAGAAAGTGAATGAGAGTTGAACTGTGGTCCCGCCCTCGTGGAAGCCAGAGAGCAAGACCACGTTACCTGCGCCCTAGCACCACACATGGTGAGCTCAGAGTTCAAGAGCGCGGGTGATAGTAGAATTTGACGTCATACTCTACAAAAACGTCTTCACAAATGTATTAATTACAAAAAAAAGTGCCATATCAGTTTCACCTATGAAGTTTGCGCTCTAATTTACCTTATATGAACATAATATTTATTTATGTGGTGGAAACAATTCACTTCTTACAGGATAAGTGGTGGCCTTTGTAAAGTTAATATGAGGCAGAAACGGATTAAATAGAGGTGGGTTCTATTATTTGACCTAATTACATATAATCTTTACACCACACACGTTGAGAAAATTTTGTATTGTTATTATGCTCTTTACATGTGTACCAATACTATTGACTTGATCAAAGAGTTAATTTGAGTTCTTTATATTAAAACTTTGGTTTATAGTTAATTGTATCAAGTGTAGTGGAAGGCGTAAAAGCACCTAACAGATAATGTATGACCACAAAAGCTTTGGCTTGAGATTATATTCTCTGTTATCAATAGAGTTTAATAAGCCTTATTTTAGGTAACTACATTACATTCTAATACATAATTAAATCATATAGACCTACTGGAAAAATCAATTATATACTATATTTTAAAGCAAGAATACCACCATCACAAAATCTGTAAATGGGTTATCAAAATTTTCAAATTCAACTATATTAAAAGAGGGTAATATGTATAAATAAATAGTACACGAACAATTGGTAATTTCCCTTATCGGTTGTCACTCAATCTATTTTTATGGCTCCAATGAAATAACTCCAACTGATGAGAGTAACACCTTTCCAGACACTCATCTGCCCGGTGACTGCGGTATTTACACAAACTTTGCTTTATATCTCTCCAATCCATATTTGATTGAGGTTGGTAACTAATAATAGGGTTAAATCGAAACTGTACCTTCTACGAAACCGTATGGAGGGTCTTCGCCGCTAAGTCTTAGCTGAGTTGGCGCAGTGTGTTTGTAGCCGTGTCTAAAGGATTAGTGATAGCCACAACAGTTTCATTAATGCAACAAGCATAAACTTTTCTGCTGACTATAACCATTCGGTAAGATCACAAGCTACGAGTATTTCATGGACTTTATGGAATGTCAATGAAGTGTTACGTAAATGCCACAGGTTTCTGTGCTTTTTATAAGTGGTTTTAGAGTAAAATCATCCTGAGCTGATGCATTAAGCTATAGGTATGCCTTCAGTTTGCTTTTTGTAAATCAAGGGTGTCGTTACACGTTACTGTCCCGCGAATTAGGTTTTTTAGGTTAAAAGTTGTCATTAAAAAAAACTCTGCTATTTCGCTCAAGTATCATTGTGGTATATTTCTCCTTTTTTATATCACTATGTTAAACGCTTTGCACCAATACGATATAAGAACGTTAAATAATGTGAGTACGTGACTATTACACAAAATCCTGCAGCTCCGGGCAATAGATTGAACGCAAAAAAAAAAAAAGCAGTCAGATATTTCATACGAGTCGTAGTTACGCTAAACGTTGTCAGAATAACGTTATAAACGCCCATGATAGCAAATATAATTCAGTTTGTAGCAGTAGAATGACCTTCTTGGAAGAGGCAGCAACATATACAAATAAAGTATAAAATTATAATAAGGCACAATAATTGTGACTACTTTGTACGATACAATATTAATTAGCTATATTGTAGACATCGAAGTCGTGAGATTCTCTCGTAAATCGGAAACCACCAAATAGTTCCTGCATTTGAAATTATCTTTGTTCATTATTGCATCAGAAAAGAAACATGTGCAAACGGTTGGTGAAGATTAAAGTCCTGTAGTTTCTTCTACTATCCCTCAACGGTGTGGAAGTTAATTTTTCAATCGAATTTGCCTCATCTCCTATTCCCTTCTTACACCTGTGGCGTACATTAGTTCATTCATCCAGCTTTTCTAATGGTTAATGGGCTTAAAGTGGTAAGATGGGTTTGATTAGAGAAGGTGATGGAGAGCGAGTGTGATAACCTCTTGATTTCCTCCCCAATTACCCTGTTTCTCATTCGTATTAGCCATAGACAAAACGAAAGGGGTGCTTCTACACTGCATCCGTCGAACTTTTAAAATAACAGGGAGATAATGAATTGTTTTTTAACCCCCTGTTTTTTCCCTCTTTTCTGAAAGCTCTCTCTCTCTCTTTCTCTTTCCAAGAAAGGTTATTGATCGATGCCTCTCCACGAGCCCTAGACTTTAATGTTGATGTCAAGGCTTTACAAGTAGGGAAAATAAAGTTTGAAAATTCCTTGTAATAGGTTTGTTAAATCAACTAGATATTGTTGAGTTCTTGTGGTGGGATTTATATAGGTATCTATTTGGACGTAAGATTATTTTATAAATGTATTTTATTCACTAGTGAAATTGAATAACTAAAATTAATATCCTGAGCACTGATCCTACTGTATATTTGAGAAAATTCATAGCTAAATTAAGATAATTTTTTTTATTTGGATTCCATTCAAGTGCGACTTATTTTAAGGACGAGTCAACAAAAATTTCCAACATAAAGTTAAATTCTTCTTTTTACGTTCTGTTGACACCTCAGAGATAAAGTACTGTGATCTTAAAAAAAAATCAAACCCGAGATTTTAATAAATGTCGACGTTTTATGACCCCCCTCCCCCCTCGAAACAAAAATATTGATTTTCGCCCTATGGGGTTTTCATGAGGTCACCTCAAGGTATTTTTTAAATTAGATATCTAGCTTTAAATTTAAAGGTAGTTTACTGAAGGTCAAAAGAGAAAAAATCGAATTTCTCGAAACTAGCTTTAACAATTTTGATTAAATATTATTACTAAACACTATTTATCATTGTGAACAAGATGGCAGTTCTTATTTGCTTATGAATATGACTTAAAGGATAATATACGTGGGGGAAATTTTGCAATTTTCATCATTTCTCTACAACTATTTGAGATACGATATAACTTCTCATTATAAAGTCGTAGTACTATTAAAGATAAAAATCTTTTATTTAAAATATATTTTTATAAAACCATTAATTTCTGTGCAATGAGAAAATAATTATGTATACTTTTTAATTCAGGTCTATGAGAATGAATTTGATTCTAATGCTCTTTGGTGGACAAAGAGAAAGAGATATATCTTATCTATTTTTTTCTGTAACAGTGTTCCTAGTTCCTAATGCCATATAGTGAGTAACAGTGTATATTATTTCATTTATTATCTTTGTTGCAGTGTTCTTACAAATATGTGTAGATCTATTATTTCACTTCACAAATCATATGAGTTTTTGGTAAATGTCTATATTAATATAAACGCAGGATACAGTATGTGTGGTGCATCGCACCATTTATTATAAATGCAATTAATGTGATAAATTAAACTGATACAATAATGAAAGTTTGTAATATATATTTGACTAAAAAATTTGAATATTTTATTGCGTCCATTATGAACCATCAGTATTTTTAGAATGAGGACCACGCAATATATTTATTCATTACACTATTGAAAAGCCTATTTTCTACAACCTATGTTAATAAAGTTAATATATCAATGGATGTCAAAATTTTATTTTGACATGCCACTTATCTTATTCTCGCTTAATAAAATTAAAAATTAAACTAATAAATCTTAAGTGTATGATACTACCCCTATGCTGTGTTTTAATTAAATTATAGCCTAAAACAGTAATTTTGATTGACTTATACAATTATTATTTTTTTAACACTGCGTTTTACTATCCGTTCAGATTATACGCATATAATTATACAAATTATCTTAGTATATTAGGGTTGAGGAAGGTTAAATTTAGAGTAAGTGTATCCGTATCTAAAAGTTGCCTATGCTCAAATTAATGCATGCTTATTTTTGTTAGCACCTTGTCTTACTGCCTATTCAACTTCTACACCTATAAAAGGTTAAAGTTAAATCACTTTGATTAATTATAAATTATTGACTATGTTTAGGTTGTGACGTTATCGTTGAAAGAAATGTGTTTCAAAATTATGAGCATCATGTGCAATGGATTATTCGTTAATTGTCTATGCATTATGCATGAATATAAACCCAGCATTAAATGAATGCAAATTTTTTTTTTAAATTTTATAACATTTGAGGGAATCAGAGTACCTCAAGTGGCATCCAATGTATTTCAGTGAATTCAATCCTCTGTCCCGGCACAGATTTATCTGATTACCAAACCCTTCCTTCACCTCTGACAAGACATCTTGTGAATGTGGGGAATATCACCCTACCATTACACATTAGCGTAAGTGCGTATAACCCGAACGGGTAGTAAGACGCGGTGATAATAATAATAATAATAATATTTCAGTGAAACGTCTGCTACGATCTCCCTTTAGCGACACCCTCTCAACACACATCTATCTCTTCGCCCCTGGGTACAACTCGTGGCTCCCCCTATTGAGTCCCCACTGTCACCATGACCATGAGAGATGACGAACGTTCCCCGGCAACCGAGTGCACCCATATCTTGGGAGGGCAAATGCTACGTTGCTATGGCACCCAAAGACGCATCAATCTTTTACTCATTCCTGAACTCGTTATAAGGTGATTCTAGTAGAAAGATATATAATGGTTTTAACATGCACGGAGGACAAGTTTTATAACTACTCTTAAACTTATAAATGTTATTTTAACAATCGTGCAATTTAATTTAAATTTAATCGAAACTGCACCTGTGTCCACAAGTGAGCTATGACTACAGTCTCGTCTGGCCTGGTTTTTCGGTGATGGGGAGTTCGGGGCTAGAATTACGGCTGGGCGCCACTATTTTTTTCCCCCCCATAGCTTTCCAATTTCACTCCACGCAGCTACGGGTATATTTGTTCAAAAATGCTTCATTCATCTTTATTTCTGTGTAGATATTTGGATAACAGGATCCAACACCTTAACTCAATCTGTGGCGTGTCTGTCTCCCGAGCTAGGGATCATGGGTTCGATTCCCCGCATGGATGAAAAAATTATCATTGGTTAAGTGTTGACTTACCCTTTCACAGTGATGAATTATCTGCCGGGGACTGGATGTTGTGCCTTTTGTGGTCTTATGTTAGATTATAAAGCATACGAAGCCACGACAGACCTATCAAGCCGGTAGCGGAAAATCTATGGCTTGAATAAAAAACTGACCATAGGCTGGAAACAATAATAGATGTTGATATATGGATAACAAAGATGGGTATCAAAACGTAGTATTTTTTTTTATATAAATAAGTGCTTATCAGCCTTCTACTTAAAACAGAGAAACAATGAAAAGTGTTAACATCTATCAATGCTAAATTTATCTAATAAATATTGGATCACCATATTAGTTAGGGCCCAGGCATCATAAAAAAATGTGGTTTGAAATATTTGAGGTTTGGGGAAGACTTATGATTTTTTTAGCCCCACGTCTTACTACCCGTTCGGATCATAAACTTAAATACTAATCACACTAATGGTTAAAGGAACTAGGAAGGTTATATTTAGAGGAAGTGTACCCTCATTTGCGTGGAGGAAGAGTAGAAAACCATTTTGGAAAACCACCCTCAATACATCCGACCGAGATTCGAACCTCGATCTCCCCGTCATCACCAGTCTAGTCTACTGAGAGAGTAGCGCCTTAGACTATGCGGCCACCGAAGCGGGTAAGTTAAATATTTGATAACTATACCCGATGTTGGTAGGAAGCCTATTCTAGAAGGTCTTATTTTGTACCAGATTATAACTGTTTAGTAGGACTATGGTACGAAATAAGGCCTTAGAAAACGGTAGTATGAAGTCCTTTCTGGAAGGCCTTTTATCCTAACAAAATACTACTGTACAGTAGGATTCGGGTACGTATTAAGGCCTTACAGAGCGGTAGTAGAAATTAGTACTTGAAGACCTTTTATTCTATCAAAATGCTACCGTACAGTAGGATTCTGGTACGAAATAGGGCCTTTCAGAACAGGCTTCATACCAAAATCATGGTATACATGATATGTTGACGAGGCTTGATCTATTAGCTTTTTGTTGTGACCGTTTCACTTTAGGGCAAGGTATCTTGGAGATTTATTTTAAATTTTAAACATAAGGCTAATTTATTTTATTAAATAATTACACCTAGTAATGCATATTTAAAGGATTACCTTTTCAACGTTCTGCCAATGACTAAATTTTAATCTTAAATCAACGCAACGGTGGGCATGTGGATTAAATGTTTGGATTATCCATTCTGGTTTGATCGTGATGGCCATGTCTGGGTTCAAATCCCATCTTAGTGTACTTATAATGTTTTTCCTTAGGGTCATTTGACCATCAAAATTTTATTGCATTATTTTAATAAGTGTATAAATATAAGCTATAAATATTGATTCAATTATCTCAAATAATTACAGTTATCGAGTAATAAGCAGTCAAACTTGCTATTTTATCCATTTTACGTACTTATTTTAAGGTAAAGTAGTTAATGCATAGGGATTAAATTTATTCTAGCTAGACATGCATATGAAGTGTATGTAATGAAGTAGTTACAAGATCTTAAATAAATATAGTTTTTAATCTATAAGATATTTAATAATTGTAAATTTACATAATTTTTAATCTTATAGAAGTACTTTTCGTTTTATATACCCCGATACTTCTATTTTATATCCTTTTATAGTTCATAATGTCGTTATTTCAAATTTGTTTGGTTTATTAAACTAACTCTACTCTTTTATTTTATTTCTGACACCAAATTGATCAATGCAAATGTAAATTTGTTATGTCTAGCTCCTGAAACTTCTTTCTTTGACTGTACCTACCAATAACACAGACTAGCCGAACAAGGAAGGATTGAGCCATCTCTACTAATGACTCATCATAGAATGTTTATTTTTAGCACCACGGCTTACTACTTGAGTGCCGAGTTGTGACATTTATTTTGTCTGTATTTCCTTCCGGCACTTTGATAATATTTTATTGTGTTAGTTTTGTTCTTCAACTCAAAGTGTCAAAGGAACTCATAGCTTGGTGCATCAAAACGCGTCTTGATTTTAAACCTATTGCTTATCTGAATATTACAATTAACTTCATGAATGTATAAAAATATATGCGTTTCACTTTTATTACGGGTTGTAAATTGAACACTAAACCGTATATACAAATCTTAAAAGTGATAAAAAAAATCTAATTTCATATGAGTACTACATTTATATAAGTATTTTCCGATAATCCGATATTGTTTGATGTCCCAGGGCCTGGCTACCACTGGCTCATCATCTGATATTGTTTGATGTCCCGGAGCCTTGTTACCACTGGCTCATAATCTGATATTGTTTGATGTCCCGGAGCCTTGTTACCACTGGTTCATAATCTGCTATTGTTTGATGTCCGAGGGTCTTGTTACCAGTGGTACATAATCTGCTATTGTTTGATGTCCCGGGGCCTTGTTACCACTGGTTCATAATCTGCTATTGTTTGATGTACCAGGGCCATGTTATCAGTGGTACATAGTCTGCTATTGTTTGATGTCCGGGGGCCTTGTTACCACGGGTTCAAAATTTGATGTTGTTTGATGTCCCGGGGCCTTGTTACCAGTGGTACATAATCTGCCATTGTTTGATGTCCGGGGGTCTTTTTACCATTGGTTCAAAATCTGATATTGTTTGATGTCCCGGAGCCTTGTTACCACTGGTTCATAATCTGCTATTGTTTGATGTCCGAGGGTCTTGTTACCAGATGGTACATAATCTGCTATTGTTTGATGTCCCGGGGCCTTGTTACCACTGGTTCTTAATCGGCTATTGTTTGATGTCCCCGGGCCTTGTTACCAGTGGTACATAATCCGCCATTGTTTGATGTCTGAGGGTCTTTTTACCATTGGTTCAAAATCTGATATTGTTTGATGTCCCGGAGCCTTGTTACCACTGGTTCATAATCGGCTATTGTTTGATGTCCGAGGGTCTTGTTACCACTGGTTCATAATCTGCTATTGTTTGATGTCCTGGGGTCTTGTACCACTGGTTCTTAATCTGATATTGTTTTATGTCCCAGGGCCTTGTTACCAGTAGTAAATAATCTGATATTGTTTGATGTCCCGGGGCCTTGTTACCACTGGTTCATTATATACTATTCTTTGTCCCGAGGCCTTGTTACCTCTGGTTCATAATTGTCGTTAAATACACTAATAATATACTACAATAAAGTGATTTCAACTACAAATAACGTTTAAATTTCCCTATTTGAATACGAAACAATATTACGACGCACATGTTTTTACAATATTTGTGTAATGTTTCTATTACAAATCTGATCTTGTATTTACATTTTTACAGAATTTTTATATGTTCCAGAATATTTATGTTCGTGTCCTGGAGAGATATCTTAAAGTATATTTAAAATTAAGATTTACGTATTCTTAATTAGGCCTACTAAATAATAATTATATAAGTTGTATACAGTAGATATTGGAAAATGTATATTTAACAATGAGAAGGTATTTTACGCCTTGTATATGATAATAATTATATACAAACTAATTAAGCAGGTATTATATGGAAGTATGGAAGTTTTAAAGACTATTAGGAATGGGAAGGAAACCTTATGCTTGCAATTAAAAAGTGACCAAATAACATTGAATACCTGACATTCTTATTATTATCAAATACAATGGCAGTTAAACATTACAGAGAGGAATTTCTGTGATTTTGTTGTTTATGCTGAAAATGATATCCTGATTGAGAGAGTTTTCAATGATATAAAACTATGGAATGACACGATGCTGCCCAAACTACAAAGATTTTACTTACATTGTATAGCTCCTGAGATTATAGATAGTCGAATAAGACGAAAAATGAGATGCAGAGATCCTATCTACATCATGGAAGCTCAGACTTCCAGAAAAAATAAAAAACTTGAGGATATGAGTTAGTAGTGTTTCAAATTCAATTGTTCAGCTGGGATACTAAGAATTCATTTAAATATCAGGATGGATTGTTTATAATTATATATTTACTGTGTAGAGAGAGTTCAACAAACATTATGATCATTGGATTTAAAAAATATAACCTTTTGGAAATTTCTCTCAACTACAAGGATCACGATAAAATAAATAAGTTAAAACATTTATTGAGAGAGAAAAACAACATATTTCTCCACAAGTTTGTTGTGCCAATATTTTGTAAAAACAATATACTATTTTATGAATTAAATTTATACTAGACTATTTATTATTATTACTATTATTATTTGTTCAGAATCATAAAGTCGAAATATTACAAGTATTTAGAAAGAATCCAGCAATTCGCAATTTCTAAAAGGGTTGTGAAACCATAATAAACATTCATTTAGGCCTATTAGGATGGTATTTTTGTTCCTAATATTATTGTTTATAATTTATTACTGTAGTTTTCGATGTTTGTACTCTACAAATTTAGCTTTGTCAAGTTTTTAAAAATAATAACTTGTTTAATTATGTACGTATTATGATATTTGAATTTTAATTTTACATAAAAACCAACTATAAATTTTACAGCTAGCCGTAAGAAATTAAGCAAGTTACATTTTATACAAATTTAAGCTTGTAGTTCTAAAATAATTTCCTTCGGTAAATTCTAATTTTTACAGAATTTAATAGTGTGTTTGATTTTAAACTCATGTTATTTATATGTTAGTTAAACTTTTAATAATATACCTTATTCTCATTGGTGAATCTATTATAATAATTACTCTTACCAAATTTAAATGGAATAGAAATATATATTTATGTTTCTTAAATGGGTGTATTCTTGATTTTTTATTGCTAGCTACTCTGTTAAATATTTTAAAATTCTAAGACATTTTGAAATTATTGATAATTCTAATACCAAGGGTGAGTGTAAGCTAAAACTAACAAGGGATATGGACAAGTTGAGATGTTAGCATTATTTTTCATCCACTGAAAATATATTTTATTAATAAGAAAATCATTAACTTTATATATATGGCAAATCATTCCGACCTACGACAGGTTCAGGAGTGACACGTCAAACGAAGGCAATGGATAAGCTAAATTCTTAATAATACAACAATATTCTGTTTTAGAACAGTTTGTTGATAAAATGGTTTTTAATGTGTGAATTTAGACTTTGCAAACTTAGTAGAGGCCCTTGAGTTTTTTTATTTTTGTCAAAAAGAGTGAGTTTGATTACTATTTTTTATATTTTGAATTTGGTATAGGTTTTCAAAATCGCTCGTGTAAAGATAATGAGCATGTAACTATTTTAATCTTTAATATATAAACCTTGTCCCCTATTCCATGCGGTTTATGTAAAATTGTGAATTACTGTGGGATTTCTGAAGCGCTAAATATTTTTTACTATTTTAATTGACCATAACATAAATAAACACTCCTTCTAAAAGTTACAATGTAATGATATAGTGTAATTTTCTATATCAGTACTTCACATCTTGTCACACGTCCGGGATATCCACCTAACTTAACACCACGTCTTACTACCCGTTCGGCTTACACGTTTATGTAATAATTACGCTATGTTCTTAAATCAAGTACAAACACAACACCCCCCAGCCTCTAAACATTAACTCATCACTATGAAAGGGTAAACCCACATTTCACAAATTATAGATTTTTCGACCATGCCGGGGATAGAATCCAGGACTACTAGCTCAGCAGGTGTACACGGTAACGACTGAGATAAGGCGTTGGACTCCACCTGACTAATTGTGGAGGGCAAGTTAAGGTATATTTTTAGAAAATGTATCATCATTTGCGTAGAGGTAGAACCAAACACCTAATTACATCCTGCTGTGATACTAACCTTGATATCCTTGTCACTGGCAAACCAAATAAGATGAGAATTACGACTCTACCCTCTTTACGGGTACAGGAAAACTGATAAATCACAAACTGGCTGACATGGGAGGGCAAAGGGGAAGAAAGACATGTGATCTACAGCAGGAGCAATGTGGAACAAGTGGCCGACACAAGTAGGACATGACTTGTACCAACTGGTTGAACAAATGTATATGCAAACAAAATAATTGACAGCCAACTGGTTGACTCAAAAAAACCAACTTAGAAAATTGATTCCTTACTAATGATGATTTTAGTCCACAAAATTAGCGTATAACCCGAACGGGTAGTAAGACGGGGTGCTTAAAAAAATCCACTAGCTTGGCAATTTTTTCCTTAGCTTCTCACTCCCAGTTTGAGCTATACGCCGGATAAGCAATGATAAAGGTAAAATTTAAGGAAATATTCACTCATTTGCGTGGAGGGATAGTGAATAAGCTTTTAGTGGGTAAATACCTCTGCACTTATGACCGGAATTCTAACCACAATCTTCTCAACACTAGTAATCCAGTTCAATGAGATATTGACGCATTGGACCATGTGACCACAATTGATTTATTTATTAGAGTTTTAAATTATATTTATAAAAGTTTCACAGATTTTACTTGTTATTTTCCGTTTACGATTTTGTTGTCGAACAGGTTGTTTGCAATGTCGGTCAATTGGTTCATTGAATCAATCTCGACTTATGTATACCAGCAGGTCCTCTCATGTCGAACAGTTGTAGGCTATATCTTATCACATGGTCCTAAACGTGTTGCTCAATTGATACACTCAAGCTTTGAAATATTTTTATTTATTTGGTAAACCAGTTGGCTGTCGATCACTTTGCTTTCTTATGCACGTGGCATTCTAACATTTTTACAGCTTGTCGGCCAGTTTGTAAAGGACTAATAATGAGCTCTGTTAACTATTATAATTATAAAGAAAAGTGATACTTTTTTTTACTATGAATAAATAATTCTAAAACCTGTTCTGGTGCCAACATGGTCTCTAAGGCGTCACTCTCGTCGTAGACCAGACCATTGTAAAGACAGAGAGATTGGGGTTCGATTACGATCGGGTGTACTGAGGGCAGTATTATTATAAATTGTTTCCCACTCTAAGCAAATGCGAGTGCACTTCCTCTAAATTCAACTTTCCTGATTCCTAACTAATTAGCGTAATTTATACATATAAGTATACCACGAATGGATAGTAAGACTCAGTGTTAAAAGAATAATAAAAGAGCCCTTAAACTCTTATCACTCAAATTATTTCATTAAATTGCTTAGTAATACCGGTACTTATTTTCTTCTTCTAAAAACACATTTTATAAATATGAGCTTAGTAGTATTCGGTACAATAAATACTTTGTGACACGTGTAATAAGTTCATTATTTTGAATTATTAATATTCTATGAATCTTAGTAGCCAGGAATCAAAATCAAGCCACAACTCCCTAGTGAGCCATTCCGTGACATTTATTTTCTATCAGTGAAGTTCTATAGCGGAAAAAAGAGGTAGTGCTATAACAACACTGTTGTGAACAAAGAGCTGGCAATTCCAGCTTACTTTCCCACTTCACCTGTCCCCCCTCCTTCACATCGCTCTCCCC
>CABFVX010003184.1:73955-92393 GCA_902151425.1 Timema shepardi
CCCCTTCACAACACAATACCCCGCTCAACCATGTTAAAAATTCCCTGTCAAACTGTTATACTTATAGCCAATACATTCTAGAAGAAGCTTGCTGGTCGAATCACCTGAAATTGCTTCCAACTCTTCCTTCATGGAAATTCGGATGCATTTACTATACATTCTACCTAACTCATCAATATTCTATCAAGGTTGTCAAAATGCGTGTAGTTTTGGCAGGCAGTAAGAAGGGGTGAATAAATTAAATATTTTTTTAAAAAACTAAAGAATGACACCAAACATGTAAACAACCAAGATATTTTAAATTAAAAGTGGGACTTGCACTGTTGAAATCCTAAGTTACCGTTTATTTATGAGACCAGGCCACACACACCCTAGTAAATGTTTGTATGGGAACTATTAAAGTTTTAAAAAACAACATAATGTGTCATTTTCAAATACCAGCCCCTAAATATATTCATCTTTAGTCCTCGATACAATTTTACACTATTTATATTATACAAATAACTAACTTGTAATATTTAATTTAACCCGCCTCGGTGGCCACGTGTTCTAACGCGCTAATCTAGTGTTAGACAAGACTGCTAAAGATGGGGAAGAGGGGTGCTCGATCCCGGTCAGGTGAACTGAGGATGGTTTTCCTAAGTGGTTTTCCACCCTCCCTCCACGAAAAAAAGGGTGCATTTCCTCTCAATTAAACCTTCTTCTCCCTAATCTATTAGTGTAATTAGTACATAGGCGTATAAGCCGAACAGGTAGTAACCCGCAGTGCAAAGAAAAAAATTCGCTCGACTAAACGCCAAGATCATCTAGTTTGGTTTTATAGTGCCAGGTTTTCAGTTCATGGAGCGTGGATGTTCCTAAATTGTTTACGTATCTCACTCCAAGCAAATGTGGGTACATTTTCTCTCCATTTAACTTCCTCATCTCAACTCTATTATTGCGATTAAATGTGGATAGACCGAAAGGGTGGGAAGATGCCAAGCTAAAAGAAAACCCAGAGATATTTTATATTTGGTATTTCATTTTTCTCTACAAATTCATTCGTTTTATGGACAATATTGTATGTATGAGTCCGTAAATTTATATAGTTGGATTTGAAAACACAGTATCAGGCTTATTGTTTTCGACAAATTTACTTATGATAGAAATAATTTTTTAGGCACGGTGTTCTACTACCTGTTCGAGTTATACGCATACGTACTAACTAACTATGATGATGATCAAGGGACGAGTAAGGTTGGATTTGGAGGACACCGCATTTGGGTGGAGGGAGAGTGGAAAACTATCTAGGAAAAACTACCATCAAAACTCTCGACCGGGATTCTCACCACAATCTCCATGTCATCAGCAGCCTAGCCTATTTCAAGAGTGACGCTTTATACCCCTCGACAACTCAAGTGCGTAAATATATCTGTATTTTAGTTGTAACTTTTATGTGTTTTCTTTACGTCCCATTTCTAAGCTCGACGCGGATAATGACACCTTTTAGTTACACTCTCGCATTTATTTACAATCGCCCTTTAAAGCTTTCCAACGAGTGCCGTATCTCCGAGAAAGAGTGTTTTATGTTAGTTTATCCCTTCGCCCCGCCCTCATCCCTCACCCCCACCACCCTCTTTACACCCGCATTTTTTCTTCTTCTTCTTGGTGTCTGTGATTTGTAGCCATCATTCGTCTTGCCTCGAAGAGCTTTTACTGCACTGTCCACCTCTTCCCCCTTACATGGAACAGTAGTCACAGAAAAGGAAAAAAAAGGTAACATAAACAGAGTCACTACTCTACACAATATAAATACCAGGGTAGAGGTCATACAGGTGAATGCAACAGGAAACAAGGTCTAAACTAGACAAGCTTGGTGTCTAGTCCTAGTGCCCAATAATGTGACAATAAGGTTCTGTAGTTAAAGCAAAATAAAGGCTGACGCGTTTGCTTCTTGTAGAATAGAAATATTGTAAAGTTTATGTGGGACTACCAGATTAAGAATATTGTGCATTATTATTATTATTATTATTATTATTAATTTCTTCTAGATTTGCCGGGATATATTGAATTCCCAGCTGTATTGTTAAAGGCTGTGCCAGCATTTTCAGCCTTTTGTTATCCCGTATATTAAATATTAGCCTATCAAATGAAACGTTTCTTCCTACATGAAAACAATATTTATAAAAAAGCGGGCTAAAAACAAATGCTAGTAATTATAGACCAATTTATCTCTTTAACACTTTCTCTAAAGTAGTCGAGAAAATCATACAGGAGCATACTTTCCACCACCTTAAAAATAAACTTTAAGATAATCAACATGGCTTTATAAAAAAATTAATCTACCCTCACTAATGTTGTAGAATTTCTTGGACATGTTGCCCCTCATGTCTTTATCCAAGGTCAGGTTGATGCTATTTATTTTGACCAAAGTAAGGCATTTGACTTATGTCAACGTAAATTGGTCCAGAAGATATTTGCATGAAATATAATTTACTATTAAAATTGATTCACACACCTCCAATACATTTTAGTCCCCTGTGACATACCACAGGGTTCTAATTTAGGTCCTCTTCTCTTGAATGTGTTTATTGATGGGATTGTTAAATATTTGAACTTATCTAGTTATTTACTCTTTGCTGATTATGTAAAATTATTTAAAATTAGAAATCAATTGCAGATTGTATAGCTTAAAAAAATTAAATAAATTGTATTCTACAATGGTCTTTTGGAAAATGTAATGTCTATTAATATATCTAAGACCAAATCTTTTTATGTCTGTACTACGCCCTGGTTAGATGTAAATTCGAATATGCTACTGTTGCTTGGAATTCCATTTCTTAACTGATTCTCTCAGGTTGGAAAACGTTCAAAGAAAATTTGTTGCTGGGTGCTATGATAAACTCTTTACTAACTGGATTTATTATGATTATGGCAGAATTCGAAACCTATTAGGGCTCCAAACTTTCTTCTCGCCTAAATTTATTGTGATGCCCTTTTTGTTTTTAATATTTTCTATAACAAAATTTCTCTCAAATTTGCCCTTTATCATTTAGGCGTTCATATCCCTTCTTGGGCTTCTCGTAATCCAAAATTATTTTTTCTCAATAGCTGTTATAAGGTGAGCCCTATAGGTCGTATCCATAGCGCATAGCGCATAGCGCATAGCATTCTAGATTTGTTGAATTCGACTTCTATCATAAAAGGAAAGCTAAACTGAGAGAGCTATTTAAAGAACTACCATATCAATAACATATCATGTAGAGGTTCTGCATATAATATTTAAATTTACAATATTTTGATAATTTTTAAAATATTCTTACTGCTTTTAAAACATGTGTGCTATACTACTCTTAGTTATTTGTTATTATTGCTATTTTTTTTATTCTTATAATTATTATTAAGAATTTTTTCGTAACTATTCATCAGTATATATATAAATAAGATAAATAATTATATATATATATAATTATTTATCTTATTTTCTTGTGTTATTGTACGTATTTGCAAGGTACCTGTGTACCTTTCAGTCCTGTCCTGTCATAGGTCTTATGACTCAAGGCCAGCACTATAATAAAGGAAATAATAATAATTAGTATTATGTGTTCTATAAAATCACAGGTAAATTCCTTATGTTAGTGAACTTAGACCGCCAATGCCCTTTTCAGTTCTCGGATATATTTTTTTTCTTTCTATCAAGTCATCCAATATCTGAATCCTCCTTCCTAAACTAATTTTTCACTCTTTTTTATTATTTATTTAAGGCATTTAACGTGCACTTTCTGTACTAACGAGAATTTTTATGATCGAGAGCGGAAGGGGTTACTAATTTTTCCGAGATAAGTATTTTCACATAATTTTCAGGGTTCTTTTACATCCCACAATCAACATTTGACCAATGGCTTTACTTCTGCTCTGAAGGAAGTTGTGCTACGGGTTATTATCACTTAATAAAAATCCGTCAACCCCTCCTGGGTTTGAACACACGAACATCTGGTCCTGCCTCGAGCATTTTATCCCAAGACCACCACGGTCGACTTCTTTCTATTAACCATCATGTCTATAACGTCGTTCAGAAACACAGATAAAATAACAGCATCAGGAACTGCATGGTCTAACGAGGGTATCAGCAAACTTTATGATTATGTGGGTCATATGAATTTAAAATAAAATTGATGGAATGGTTTGGAAAACAAAATAGAAACAAATTTCAACTTTATATATTACTTTACCACAATATTTGTTTGCTTTTTAGATCTTTTATGGGCCAAATAGAATTAGTCGGTGGGCCGTATTCTGCCCATGGGCCGTAGGTTGCAAACCACTGTTCTAACGTGGTGAAACTCTGGTGTTAGGCTGTATTGTCAGTGACGGGGAGGTCCGAGTTGGAATTCTCGTCTCACCATACCCGGCCGGTATTAAAACTCTAACCTCTCCATCAATGACAAATCATACAAGCCTAGACTGTTGCCTAGCTTCACGTGTCTTCTGGAATGGGCCCCATTGCGATATTTGTATTCAAATGTAGATACAATATTAACCAAACAAACGTGAAGTTGCTTTAGTTTAACATGTTATTTTGATGACATGAAATGATAAACGTATAAAATTACTAAAGCGTAAATTAGTTTTAAATCTAAAATGCAATTAATGTGGAAAATAACATTCAAATTTTAGCATTTAATTATGTTTATCCATACAACTGGATAAATAACAACACCCTTTTAATGAATAACTATGAAAATGTATGGTGAATTAGATTACAAATTAACTCAAAAACTACCAGACCAATTAATAATCAATTTAAAATAAATTGCCAATAATATGTTTTGAACGCTTTCGCGATCATCTGCAGACACAATATTTCTGGATCTAGTACTTTTTGTTGTGTTCACTGAAAAGTTACATACACTAACAAAAATATAATAGATATAGATTATGTGGCTGTGAGAAAGAATGATAGAACGATAACTTAGGATTAAAGAAGGTGAGAATAAGTAAGGGTGAAAATAAATAATAGAGGTTTTTGTTTTAGCACCGCTTCTTACTAGCCGTTCGGATTATACACATATATATTAATTAGGCTAATGGGTTAGAGTTGAGGAAGGCTGAATTTAGATGAAGTGTACCCACATTTTTTGGCAGATTGGGATTTTTTTATTAAAAACCTGCCTCAGCACATCCAACCGGGATCGAACAAAGATATACCCGTCATCAGCAGTCTAGTCTACTTTGTCACATTTAAGTGAATATAAGAAAAACCTTACAACAGAGGGTCCATTTTCTTAGTGCTTGATGGTATTGAATAAATTTATGGGGAAAAAAAAAGAGGTTGAATCTTGTTTTATTTTTGTAATAAAAAGGTACCTAGTAGAAATAATTTTTACTTAAAATAGTAAAAGCACGGAAAATTATTTTTAATGTAGCACCCTAAGTATTTAAGATTTTCAATATGGCTCTTACCCACTTCGGTGGCCAATTTGTCTAAGGCTTCACTCTCGTATTTGACTGACCTGCTGATGACGAGGGTTCGAGGTTCGAATATAGGTTGGATGTGTTGAGAGGGCCTTTAAAATATATGATTTTACACTCTCCCTTCCACGCAAATACGGGTACAATTCCTTGAAATTTCACATTCCTCATTCCTAGCACAGCGTAATTAGTATATGTGCCTATAACCCGAACGGATAGTAAGACGCGGTGCTAAAAAAATACACTCTACATGAAATCGTTATTTTGGAAAAATCGTGTACCTACTGAAACATGCAACAAGCTAGAATCTGAATTTTCATGTCAATAATCTTACTCGTTGCTTTTGTTTGTTTTGTTACAGTTCTAGGATAATATAATTATGATTTCTTCTTGTAAATACATTCTCAGCTGAAATACGCAGCATAGGTCCCATCGCTAATGCTGTTCGGAAAGAAACACTTCGAAAGCAACATATCCCATTGATTCTCATTATGTTTTAGACATTCGTTTGGACATGAAAACACTCTCCATTCCTCTCAAGGATAACTATATCATCAGATGTTTCTGGTTTCGCTAATCCTCATTTGCTTGATTTTTTTTTAACTTCCCTGGTATTCGCATGGCACAAGTATTCAGTGGTTTAATGATCCTAATAAAACCTTTATTTCCGAATTCTTTCATTGAACTTACCTTTGACAACCTTTCTAATATAAAAACGTATTTTTTAAATATAAAATCAAGCTTAGACATACCTTTTTTTTATACAACTATGTTAAAACTAATCACTAATATTGGAATGAGGTGTAAGAATGAAACTCTTATTACGATTTAAAGACGTTGGTTGAATTGTTTAATTCGTTGTTGTTTGTCTAGTTGACTACAGGTGGCCACACTGAGAGACGACTAATACTTTACAGCTCACCACAACATTCCTTCCAATCCCAGACCAACTCATTACTTCTCCCAAGCAAAGTATTGTTGTTTACTTGGCCATTGTTTATTTTAAGATTCCAATGATTAGACTTTAATGGAGTTTATAACCTAATTAGTACAAAATCTTAGTTCAGTCGGTAGTGTGTCTATCTACTGAGCTTAGGGTCCCGGTTTAGATTCCCGGTATGACCGAAAAATTTATCTTTGAGGAAAGTGGAATTCCCATTTCACAGTGATGAATTAACGTTTGGGAGCTGCATATGATGTGTGGGTTTTAGATTTAAGTTAGTTTATAGTGCTGAAATAATTATTCGGTTCAGAAAGTGAGCGTTAAATAACTCAAATAAATGAACAATGAAAAGATTGACCATTTAATTAATTCGAAGCTATTTTGCGACCCTCGTTGCATCTTTGCTTGACGTATGTAGTACCTGAGCAGTAATAAAGAGAGAGAGGATAAAATAAGTATTTCTCGGCTCGAGGCCTCTAGTTTATCTGCTGAACACACTTCCCCTCTTCCACTGAGAAGTACACACACTCACTCTACAATTAGCACCTGGACAGAATTTATTTGCATTTCAAAATGAATTATTTATTATTTCTACCAAATATATTATACTATATACATACACACACATGCTTCCATGGATTTTTTAAATCTACATCATGGCAGAAGATTCACACAGGTCATTTTTGTGAATAAGCCAAATAACCTAAGTTGTAAACTATTTTAAAAATTAAGTTTACAAAAATAACTACTTTAGATAAAAAAAAAGCTTGTTATTATTTTAGACTATTTTTTAGAATTATTTAATAATTTTTTGTTTCAATGTTTTATCTTAAAACTCGTCAATTATAACGCAAATTCCTTAACATGGGAAGTCCTATCTTGCCTTGCCGCTAAGTCACGGGTAGACATCGTCCTTAAATACATATTAAGGGATATTAATAAATGTATTACACATCACAGATATATTTTAAATATGACTTCATTTTTCGTGCTCTACAGATTAACCAGATAACCATTTTAAAAAATATTTCATCACTATTGTATTATTCCTATACTAGGGCGATTGACAATGAATCGATGAATTGAGCCAGTTCTGCAGGGGGAAAGATAATTTAGGTAGCTATTTATTCAACTGGAACGTGGTTGTCCAGATGATTTGGGGATTATCTTCACCTTATTATTCGTTGTTTCCACATATTCAATATTTAGTTTATTAAATGATAGCAACCATCAGTTTCAATTTATACGCATAATTGCTACATTTATATTTAATTAAAATCTACTAGAGCAAAGAAATCAACTTTTTTAAACTATAATTGATGTGTCAATGATATAAACTTTTAGGGGAAAATAATGTTATCAATAAACAGTCTATAGAATAAAAATTCAATATTAATGTATATTTTAGATTCTAAATTTATCATTCACTAGCCTGATAAATTAGGATATGTACTTTATATCACAAAACATGAAACAACATCATATTTTTGGCTAAGTTTTTTTTATCTGTGATATTAATGAAAGTTCGAAGAGTTTATCCGAAAATGTCCAAATTTATGCCAAAAATTTATTTCGTAGGCTCGCAAGAAAGGATGAATAATATTACATTTCATATGAAGTGATAACTTCACTAAAGCATCTAATAGACTTACATCATCTGGCGTAGCTGAAATATATAGACTATATGAAGGTTATTTTAACATTTCAACATTAGTCGGAGTGGAGAAAGGGGGGTTATTACAATACTTAAACCTCCTCCCTTGAGTATGCCTCTACATGAGTCTATTCACCACTGGATTGGTGGTGACAGCTAGAAAAATTTGCCATGTATCCATTCACCAAACCATATGATCTGCAAGACTATATGTTGAGTTCGTGTCACTTTTGGCAGCCAAAACTTTAACAGCACACCATTTGTTTTTAATTGTGTTTTTCTTTTAACCACTTTTTTTTACATGATTGAAACCTGAACTTATGAAAATCTCTGTTTAGATCCTTCTTTTTTGAGAAAGTGACTTCCATTGTTCCCTGAATAATTCTTTACTAACGAGAGCTTCTAAAATGATGTGTTTTCTCTTCACAAATTGAGATGGTAAAGCAGACAAAATGATGGCCATGGTTGACAACATACAAACCGTCTTCAGTTGTTTTTATGCGCATTTGTTTATTAAATAAAAACGTTTTAGTTTGAAACTAAAATTTGGGATGGGTCTTTCTCTAAGTTATAGAAACACATTTATCTATTTTGATGTCTAATTAAAAGAAGATACAAAAGTGTATATTATACTTTTTAATTTATTATTCCATTAACTATAAAATCTCTTGCTATCACAACAGAAAAACCAAAAACATTATAGATTTTTAATATATTTTGCTCTTTCAATAATATACTAAAAAGTAAATTAATCAGTAATCACCCGCTTCGATGGATCCATGGTCTATAGCACTACTCTCCCACTAGACTAGACTGCCAATGATGGGAAGATCAATATTCGAATCTCAGTTGGGTGTACTGAGGGTGATTTTTCCTTAGTATTACTAAGAGAATAATAATTATTTCCACAAAGGTTAACATTAGTGGCATCCAACCAAAGTTGGCAATAAAAATCTTCTTCTAGCTGTCAGCTACCACAACTCCAGTGGCAAATGGATTGTACCAATACAACCTTTATACTTTGGTATAGACCCATTCGAAACAAGTCAAATTAGAAATATAGTAAGGTTTTCGTAGAAGAAACTTTAAAAAATACAGAAATATTTCTTTGCTTTTTACAATATTAACATTTTTTATATTATTACAGTAATAATTACAGTGTTGTTAGTACTAATATCAACAGTAACAACTGCAGATCACATTACTTTACTCATGAATACGTGTAAGAATATATAGTAACATTTATATTTGTCAGATAAGATTCATCCTGTTAAAATTGGACTTTATAGAGGAATCTTATTAATCAAAATTACCTACTAAAAATATATATATAGTATTTACCTAAGCTTGAAGAGACTTAAATAAATGAGAAAAATATTCTTATTTTAACTACCTGGTGTAATTTAGTACAATAAGCTTGAGGAATTAATTTTACCAGTAGGCTTATTATTAATATTTGTACGAATAATCATTTACTTATTCCATTCACTAAAGTTAACAACGCTTTTTTTTTATCACCGCGTCTTCCTACCTGTTCTGGTTGTATGCATATATTATCATTTCTCTAATGTTATAAGGATGAGGAAGGAAGCATTTTTTTAGAGGTAATCTACCTGTATCTGAGGGGAAGGAGAATAGGAAACCAGCTTGAGTAGACATGACTGGAATTCAAACGCCGAGCTCCCTATTATCAGCAGGCCAATCTAATACGAGTGTGTCCAGTAATTTTTAACCTTCTTTTGTTTAGAAAAACACTTAACATATTTCTTAAAATTTCAGGGAACTCCTACCTGGCTGTCACGCATTAGGATCGACAGGGGTAAACTACAAAATATATGTGCATACCATTAGAATTAATAAATAGTAACTCATACTTTTGAATAATATATTTCAAGTGTATTTATTGCTTATTTATATTTACTCATTACTGTTCTTTGGTGCTTGAAATTGGCTTGAAAAATATTCTTACCAACCTCACTTCTAACATTATTACCGGCATTATTATCTTCATCTTCTTCAGATACCCTAGTTCTCTCAACATATCTCAACATTATCCTCTCAATAATACTACTAATCTCACTTTTAACATAATTACCGGAACTCTTATCTTTATCTTCTTCATATACACGAGTTTTCTCAACATATCTCATCATTATCCTCTCAATATTCCTACTAATCTCACTTTTAACATTATTACCGGCACTCTTATCGTCATCTTCTTCAGATACCCTAGTTCTCTCAAAATATCTCCACATTGTCAAAACATTATTGACAGACCAATAAAAAGCCATATTTTAAAAACTCTCTCAGAATTCCAAACATGGGTTTGCGGAGCCCTTGTTGGAGTCATCCACTTAAATATACTATTTGGCGACCGGCCTCTTGGTATAGTGATGGTCAGCGCCTGGCTACCGATCTAGATGTCCTTGGTTCGATTCCCAGTGGTACCATGGTTAGCCTACCTTTGCTGGAAAGGGAATTGTTCCAATTTTCACCGTGGTCTGGATAATTAGGCTTAGGTTAGGCTTTGGATTCCTACTGGCTCCCCACCTTCATAATCACTATCATCACGTGCCATCTCATTCCGAATATGGTGTGTAGACAACCTACAAGGCACACTCTGAGCAAAGTTCTGTATCCACAGAGTAGCTAAAAGTCTATACACATATGCGAACTAAATGGATACTGTAGCCCTCACGCTCAAATATGCCACACGCTCGAAATAAAAAAAAAACTATTAGGTCACTATAATGATGATAATAATAATAATAATAATAATAATAATAATATTGCCCGTCTGGGCTACATCAATCTTAGCCCAGTTTTTGGACAGATTATCAGTACTCATGTACTGTACCATTGCCAAGGAGACGCCCGAATGTACTAATCGTACATCCTTTCCGTGGAGGCTCTTTCCATATCCCGATGAGATAAGCTGATGCGGATGGTGAGTATGAGGGTGTGGAACCAGTGAAAGCTCTTAAATCTAAATTAAGCCAAATCGACCCAACCTGGGTGACCGTTGGTAATTCAGGGAAAATACCCCAGGTACTAGTCGGGGATAAAACTCGGCACCCCTAGGTCCGTAGCCAGGGGCACTGACCACTATGTCTCGGGGCCAGTTATTCGGTCACCGAAGCGGGTACTTTTTAATTATTTAATTCAGTCCAGCGGGTGTTGTAGTGTGTAATTTATATTATTAGCAAAATTGAGGAAGGTGTTTTCGTTTCACGGACGGATGGACAAACTATTAGGAAACTGGCCATCGCAATTCAGATCAGCTGATTGAAAGAGCGGAGGCTCTGCTACCGTTACGTACCCACCCCCTCCGACCCTCATATTTTACCGTACCTCCTGCTCTAGCAGAGCTCCGCTGTAACGGTCCACGCCCTCCCTTTCTCTGTTCCCCTGGGCCTGTGCATAATAACCTCACGAGCAACGGCGGACACGTTTTGAGATCGCGGTAGTTATCTCAGCCACATTTCATACTGATTAATGTCCCTCCCTATCCTTCTATTCAGCAGGACTCTCTCTGACTTCACCAATACTAATGAACTCTAGGTTCGTCAATATGTTCATGAAAATAGGGAATTAGTTCAAGTTATATCTCCACAATACAAACACATTTTTAAGTTCAAGTTCTCCTAATGTAAAATCTATGCCAGTACAGTTCCTTCATTCCTTTTTGGATTGTTTTATCTATCTATTTTGTGGAATTCTATATATAATTATTAGTATTATATATAATAAAAAGGTTTTTTTAATTTTTTTTTACAATAAACTACAAATTAATAGACCGGTCGTAGCGGGGTTCTGTTTTAACTTGCCCATTTGGCATTTCATCTGTCTCTATCTTTATTCCATGATAAATATCAAATGCATTTACAGATGTTAACTAAATTTGTCAGGAACATTTTTTGAGCATATGGTTAGCAACTTATGTACTTTACATGGCTTTTCAATCAGATTATCCGTTTCAATAATGGTGGAGGCTTAAAGGTTTTAAGCTTAGTAGCTCATCTCAAATGATTTGAATTTAAAATTCTAAGCATTCAATTGAATACATAAAACGTAAAGATTTTTTTTTTAAATTTTGATATATTGCAATAGTGACATCTTAAAGCATGTGAACAACGGTTCTTCTCTATGAATTTAATGTACTAATTAATATATAATTAATTTGTTTTCTGTCAAACTTTATCACCAAGGATCAATATCAACTTAAAATCTAGGGAAAAGTAAATAAGGGAAATATTTCAACTTAAAATCAAAAGAGAAATATTAAGGCTATAGTAACGATATGAACAAACCTTATTTCATAACCTGACGTACTCATCATTTTTCGAATAGAGGGAGCGAGTACTAGGCTTACTGTTAACAGAATTTCAGTAATAACAAATCAATAATTCTGTTATTTCCGAATAATGTTACTTGGCGTAAAGCAAATATTTTGGTTTTCATCATAGACCTATATTTAATTATCTATAATATATCATATTTCATAAATAAGATTCAATTAGTTGTAAAAATACAATGTAATATGTATATATTCATTGATTTTAATATATTTTTATTCTACTATATTCACCGATATAAGCAAAATATCATCATTTTTATAAAATATATAGAATGGTATACCAGGATTTAATATATTATAATGAAATATTTTATGGAATACACCCAATGCTATAGAATTACCGCCCCCAATATAAGATTTTTTAGACATCACTTTCTCTTTTTCAAGATCCAGAACAAGAAGAATTGCTGGTCACGGAAACAATATCTGTCCTTCTGGTGGCTGTTTATTGCCTTGGCATAAAAAAAACTAAAATATTATCAAAAGAAATGGCCGTTAGAAAATAGTCCCACCATATACTGGGTTACACTAGTTTTTTTAAGTGCAAGTAAAGCCCTTGACACGTCGGGAGCGTATCCAAGGGGGAGACGTGGGGACACGCGGCCCACCCTCAAGAAATCTTCTGGGTAGCATTAAAAATAACAATTAAAAAGTTAAATAAAACTAATAAAATTAAATCTTGTTTGTTATTCTTTTATTTCCTTCTCTTTATTTGAGCCTTAGTCTTCTCTGATACCCGCCTCGGTGGCGTAGTTGGCTAACGCGCTGGTCATGTTGAGCTGCTCGACTGCTGAGGACGGGGAGATCGAGGTTCGAATCTCGGTCGGGTGAACTGGGGGTGGTTTTTACTAAATGGTTTTCCACTCACCTCCACGCAAATGTGGGCTCACTTCCTCTAATTCAACCTTCCCAATTCCTAATCCACTAGCGTAATTAGTACTTAAAGGGTATAACCCGAACGGGTAGTAAGACGCGGTGATAAATAATAATAATAATAATAATAATAATAATAATAATAACAATAATCTTTTATGATGACATGTTTAGGTGTTAAATGTTACACCATCTTCAAGTCTGAGGAAAACCAATGTATTATGAAATATTGTAGAGAGATATGTTGGTAAAATTGTAAGTTTAATAAACTTAAACATTATAAATGTAAATAGAAAATAGAAAATAATATAGGAAATATTAAACATATAATAATTTAAATGAAAAAGCTTAAAAATACCTTACATATGATGACGATGAACTAAAACTGGTCCTCCGGGACTAAATTAATTTTTAAACTGATTTTAATTATTGTAAATCAAATAGCCCAAAAAACTATTACAAGGGAACAAAAGTAAATTGTAAAAAAATATGTTTAAAACTGCCGCAGGGGATAAGAATTAAAATTATAAATTAATTCTTATGTAGACTTAAAACCTAAATCTTTATATCTATTTGTAGAAATTTTATTTCATATCCCACATCCCCCAAACCTCGCACGAAAATCCTGGCCATGCCCTCCACCCTCACGAAAATCCTGGATATGGCCCTGTGACACGATTTATTATAAAGGATAAATCGTCAAGGGTTGACTCGCTATTGGTGCAGCCTTCCTGGAAACTTTCGAGATCGCAATGAAATCCCAAAAGGAAATTTTCAAAGGTCCTAGCGTTTAGTTAGTCACAAGGCCAGTTTCATAGCCAGACTTAGTATGCTTCAAGTGTGTGGCACTATACTATATACAGGATGACACTTACCTAGACCAGAATGTTATGGGCCAGTTTCATATACGAGAATCGTTCATTCCATTCGAGCTTAGATAATGTAGTATTTAGTATAGCACCGCACTTGAGCCGTACTAGGTCTGACTACGAAAGTGTGTCGAAGAGTGGGGGGAGGGGGGGGATTTAATCACTTGGAATCACTTTTCCACAGTTAAACACTTTGCATGTGTGACACCATGCATACATACATACATACATACATACATACATATATACATACATATATATACATATACACTTACATACATACATACATACATACATACATACATACATACATACATACATACATATATACATACATACATACATACATACATACATACATACATATATACATACATACATACATACATACATACATACATACATACATACATACATACATACATACATACATATACACACACCTAATCAATCTGTTCCCTTACGGAGTAGGCAAAGAACTTTGCATATTAATAAAAAAACAGCAACTCCGTACTTATTCCATCCTCACTAACTTTCTCCACACTTCCCCATCCTAGCATACGCCCTTCGCTTCAACAGCACCCACACACCAAGTATTTTATTCTTAAAACTCTTAATGTTTCTCCTTCTCCCACAGTAGTCTTCAATAATTAGCCACGTCTTATATGGCCTACCCTTCTTTTGATCCAAGCACTCTACCTTCATATGTTTGCGTCGTCACTCGATCCACAGTCGTCCTCTCAACATGATGAAACCAACGTATTACGTTTCTTTCACATTTAACTATTGCATTACCTTTCAAACAGCACTCCTTCAGCATATATTCATTACTGACTATTCCATACGAGTTTATCCACATTCATTTCTTAGATGTCTCATTCCAACCCCATTCACCTTGCTCTTATATTCCTCCTGATAAACCCACGCTTCTCATCCATACAACAATGTTGACGTTAATACACTTTATATACTGCCATATCAGATGCTTTCGTCAGAATATAATACAATATAATCTAACTCCCATGTATAAGCAGAACACTCGTATTGAGAACGATCATTGAATTGAACCAGTCAGGATCTGAACCCAAGACTTCCGCTGAAATAAATTCTGTCCGATTACAATATACATATGACCATTGATCTCTCCTATGGTATGATTCCAAAATGTATCAACTATCAGAGAAGTGCGAGATTCAATCTATGTTTGAAGGAAGACAACACAATAAATGTAAAAACCACAACAATATGGCATGTTTGTATCAGAAATCTGAGTTTCTGAAAGAATCCTAAGCCGACTGACTTGGCTGAATCCAATTAATTATTACATTTAAGCTCATGTTGGGTGAGCTCCAAAATTCTCCGCCGCCAAGAACAAAGAGTTATATTAGGGATAGAAGCCAAAAACACCCTTTAAAGGAATTTTGAAATGACCATAAAAGTTTGTCCATGCCTTGGCAAAGCGAAATATAACGGCTCTCGCAAATAATATGTGTTTACCATTATTATGATTGAATCCAAGATTGATCATGGTGTCATAACAATTATGTCTATATAATGTAGGCAAATAGTGTTCCACTGAGTGTGAAAGAAATAGTAACCTTCACTTGCACGTGAAATGTAAAAAATTCAAACTTGTCGATGAAAGTTCCGTTTAGGTTGAGGATTTTAAATCTAACATTTCAAATTAAGCAAGATCTAACGAGACAGAACAAAAACAACATTCTAATTGAACAGACAAGAGACTTTCTGACTCGTTGACATTCTTAAGGGAATATAAAAAAAAAATTGATAGTCTTTATTTTTCTAAATGTTTTAAATAATTATATGTTATGTTATATGTATATATGTTAATACATAAAAAGAACAATTTAATAGTCACAAAATTAAGTATGGGGGCCTTGGTATTCATAGGATAAAGTGCTCGCCTCAAAACCCAATTTTCACGGGTTCAAACCCAGCCAAGGTCGACGGATATTTACTGAGCTATGAAAAGCCGTTCAACAGCTTCCTTTGGAGGGTAGGTAAAACCATAGGTCTCCTTTCCAAATGTGGCATGTAAAAGATCCCTGGAAGTTATGAGAGAATACTTTCCGGCAAAATTGGTAGGCTCTTAAAAATCCATTGTTAAAACATAGGGGAGCTTCCACACTTTCTAGACTTCCTTAGGACAGGCACTTTATCTCAGATGGTGCGGACAGCACTTACCGGCCGAAGGGGCGAGTGCATGCCCAACTCCGGGTAAATGGGCAGAACATCAGAGCCAAACCACGAATTCTCAACTTATAAGTTCAGTCACTGCAATTCGAATTTTAAATAAAATGTACTTATTTTGTCTAAAAGTATTCTAATTACTGTAATATTTTTATTTAGTTTTGGAAACTTGGTATTTAATACATGCACAAAGGTGTATATTGACCTCATTTGTGCCCGGTACGTCATGATGTGATAGCAGAAGTATGCGGCACTCACTGCGTGATGGCTCTGTAGAGCGTCAGGTGTTCATTCTTCCAGAGGGACAGTCATGTTTTTAGTTCTGATTAGAACAGTTCTTCAGACCAGGACTAGAGTTGTGGATATATGTGTAGGGGTACACTATGGGTGCGGTCGAACTAGTAGACCAACAACCCAAGGTACAAAACAGTGCATTACGGGATTTTTATTAGTTCATTATTGTTCTCAGTGATTAAAATACTACATAATTAACGTCCTATCATAACACAGAATGTACCCGAATTACGCTCTTGTCTCCTAATACACCTGTTATCACCATTTTTTAACAAAAGCGTTGGGACTTTGTCACTGTTAGTGTCAGTGTCGTGTCCTAGGAGTGTTAGTAGGGTCAGCATCCACTCCAACGTACGTAGTAGGATTGTAACAAAAATAACCTCAAGTTTTGCGGATCGGGATAAAGAATGTAAACGGTTAAAAATGAAGTGCTAAAGGTGGCGCAGCATGATGGTGCAAAAATAGACGGTGCAAAGACGGTGCAGAATGTCACACACACAGAACACATTAAATAATTAAAAAGGTTTTGTCTGTATCTTAACAATTATAAGACCCACTTTAGTGACCGCTGGTGACCTGGTAGTCTAGGGGTAAGGTGTCAGACTTGTGTGCTGGGGGTCCGGGGTTCAATCCTCGGTCCCGGCACGGATTTATTTGATTTCTAAACCCTTCCTTCACCTCTGACAAGACAACTTGTGAATGTATGGAATGGCAGGCCTCCACCGTGGTTAGGATTCCACGTTAAGCTGTAGGTCTTCCATTTCATCTCACAATTACCCTACCATTACACATTAGAGTAAGTGCGTGTAATCCGAACGGGTAGTAAGACGCGGTGCTAATAGTAGTAGTAGTTTAGTGACCGCGTGACCTAAAGCTCTACCCTCGCTCCCGCCTCGGTGGTGTAGTTGGCTAACGCGCTTATCGTGTTGAGCTCGACTGCTGAGGACGGGGAGATCGAGGTTCGAATCTCGGTCGGGTGAACTGAGGTTTTTTTCCTAAATGGTTTTCCACTCTCCTTCCACGCAAATGCGGGTTCACTTCCTCTCATTCAACCTTCCCAATTCCTAAACCATTAGAGTAATTAGTACTTAAAGCGTATAACCCGAACGGGTAGTAAGACGCGCTGCTTATTATTATTATTCTACCCTCGCAGTAGACTAGATTGCCGATGATGGGGAGCTCTAAATTCGAATCTCAGTCGGGTGTTTTTAGGGTGATATTTCCATAATCTTTTTCCAACCTCCCCCCATGACAATCCAGGTACACTTCCTCTAAATATAACCTTCATAATCGCTAAAACCACTAGCACTAGAGTAATTAGTGCATAAGCCTATAGCACGAATGCGTAATAAGACGTGGTGTTAAAAAACTGTTATTAGGATATATAATTTATTATTATTGTCACAAATGTAAATTGTATATTTTAATACGCTTTGGAGCAGAAACAGTTAGACAATCTATGCTGAGGAAAGTGATGGACAACGTGCTGAGGCTTGTCTGACGTCCGGTGAAGCGCACCTGAGTAACACTTATCTTCAAAAAGTGTAATATGTAATTTGATTTTATTTAACTAGTGAATATTTAGTTTTAAATTAAAGTGTTAATTTTCAAGTTATTAATCATATAAGTGTTTCCGCCCCACCCTGTATAAATCATATGAAGTCACGGGTACACATGAAATTATTTAACCTTTGTTTATGAGTAGTGGTTGAATTGAGAGTTCCAGCACACTTTCTCCCATAAGGTTTAACATTGATCCACACCGCACCTCGTGAAGTGATCCACA